>LTAE01014721.1:0-11109 GCA_001647135.1 Pontederia paniculata | reverse complement strand
CCCCCCCCCCCCTCTTGGTGCCATTCATATCCTACAAAACCAACACAAATAACCAGTTAACAAATCGTTGGTTTATTTAATAGTTGTTGTTGGGGATTAATCCTCATGAGGATAATTCAATTAATTTGGTTTAGGAGATTAAGTTTAGTTTTATCTTCTATCTTATCTTAAGTTTATTTTCTTGGATTAGGATTAGTTTTTATCTTATTTGTATTATAAATAGTCTTTTCTGGTCAATAAGAAAAAGAGTTATCGGTTGTGAGTTCTTCAACCTATGTCACAACATATGGTATCAAAGTCGCCCCACGTGGGCCTTTATGTCATGGTGGGAGATCACTCAACTAGGACATTGAGTCCCCTAAGGGAGAAGGATGCAAGAGGCAGATGCCTTGGATTAATGTCACATGCACAAGTCACAAGAGAGATGCTGAATATATGTAGGAACATGACCTTCACTAGGCGTAACGCGTTTTGGTAAAAATCGTGCGGGCTAAGGCTCAGAACGGACAATATCACACATTAGCCAAGGGTATTACATATGGTATCAGGCCTCTATGTCATGGTGGGAGATCATCCAACGAGGACGTTGAGTCCCCTAAGGGGGAAGGATGAAAGAGGCAAATGCCTTGGATTAATCTCACATGTACAAGTCACAAGAGATGCTGGGTATATATATGAGAACATGACCTTCACTAGGCGTGACGCGTTTTGGTAAAAATCGTGTGGGCTAAGGCCCAAAGCGGACAATATGACGCATTGGCCAGGGGTATTACATATGGTATCAGAGCGCATGTCTCTAAAACTTGTAGCATCGACGCGCAGGGAGGCGGCAACAACACACAAGGACGTAGCGAGGAAGCCGGACAGCGCGACGATGCACAAGGAGGCAACGTCGAGCATAGGGAGGTAGCGACCCGTAGGGAAGCAATGATGGCGCATCAGGGAAGAGGACGTCATAACAACGAGGGAGAGAAAGAAAATAGCAAAGCAGCGATGCGCAAAGCTCGGTGATCCTCTTACAGTAGTGGCGAGGGCAGTGGCAGAGAAAAGCCGTATCCAGCGCTGAGGCAGAGGACGCTTCCAGTGTATGTGACATGCACGTTGCGTACTCGTTTCCAGTTTGAGAGGGTGCACGTTACGGCCTCTTTACCAAGGAGTAAGGCGCTTGCCCTCGAAGAAGTTCCACAGCAAGGTGACACCATTGTATCATTGGTTTTGACAGGAGCAGAACCCTCAAGATCGAAGGCAGTGACCATGTCTAAGGACTGATACGGTGCTGCGGGTCAGAGGTAGTGCCCATGTTGAAGGATTGACACAGTGCTACGTTTAGAACGACGTTGCTACGCGGGACACTGGTTAGGAAGGTCTACCTGTTGGTGGCTGAGTTCATCGACGGGATCGACGATCGACGAGTGGACAGTGAGGGCTACGCGAGGTGCGTAGGAAGTGCGCACGTCAAGAGGGAAGCAAGGCGGTGGCTCGCGGTAAGCAAACGAGGCCAATTCGATCCAGCTCCGGAAGGAAGAGCGCAGCAGAGCTCCAGGGCGAGGAGGCACGACCTCAACAAGAGGACGCGAAAAGAAATGCTTGAAAGACCGTAGTATTTTTTCCCTCCAACCGAAGACCAGATTTAAGATTGATCGCGATGACAAATTCCTCTATAGTTTTAAAGTAATGTCAGGATTAAGGGAAAGTATGTTGAGGAAATCCAATTAATTTGGTTTAGCTGATTAAATTTAATTTTATCTTCTATTTTATCTTAAATTTATTTTCTTGAATTAAGATTAATTTTTACTTTCTAAGTTGAACTCTTGTATTATAATATTTTCATATCAGTAAAAAAAAGATTTCTCAGTTGTGAATTCTTCAAATTCCTTTCTCCTCTGTTTTTTTTACCTCTATTCTTTCTCTGCTAAGTCGCCATCTTTCTCTGCTAAGTCGCCACCTCCGCCGCTCCCATCATCTACTGGGCACAACAATTGTTTAGTGAAATTTTAAGTAGTAAACTGGTAATCATAAGTTAACTAAGAGAGAGACCACCACTTTATTTTTCATTTGAAAAATAATAGAGGGAAGATATACAAGAGATTCAGAATCAAAACTCTTCGGTAAGGTTGTTGCAACACTTCGTCTTCTCCTCAACGTGTAGGCACTTTCAGGCTTTTAGAATATCTCAGGCTTGAAGAGCATCCCCTCTTTGAGGTTTTGAGGGCTATTTATAGGTTAGAAGAACCCTAGACTTGATGACAATCATCCAGGAGAAGATTAGGCTTCAAAAGAAATCAAAATCGTCAAAAAAGGACTTGAAACAAACTCAAAATCGTGAAAATATGCTTTTCCCGCACATTATCAAGGTTTGTTACAGGTTTGCCAGGGTCGCGACTGAAGAAAATGAAAAAAAAATCACTTATGGAGTTGTCATAGGCAGTGACAATGGTGGCATGGCCGTGATCAAAGGTTAAAAATATTTTCTAAAGGCTAAAACTCATCTGGGTTGTCATGGGCCGTGACAGGATTGTAAAGGCTAAAACTAGGTTTCTGGCCATTTTCAGTATGTCATAGGCCATGACTATTCTGTCACGACCGTGACTGATAGCATTGTAAATATGTCCAACTTCAAATCGCCATTTTGAACTCGTTTTAACTTCGATTTGAGTGCTATTTTTTCTAGTATCTTCGTCTCTTCGCCCTCTTGCCTTATGAGCAATAAAATTCCCACAAATTGCGTATTTTTCTATTTTAAAATAAATAAATGTAAAGAAGTGTAAAAAATGATGCGTGCAATGTAGAAATAAGTGAAATTTGGATTAAATATCCTATGAACAATATGACTAATTTAGCATGCATCATATACCATATATGAAGATACGATAAGGATAATAATTTGCATGATCAATAAATTCAATTTACTTAAACTTTATCTTTTTGCCTTCTTATCATGTCAATAACTTACTATCCTTTAGTTTGATCATTACCTTTGGTCCATCACATGGAAAGAATAGTAATTGCATACCTCGTCATCATGCCCATAATATTTCATCAATATGTTTATTCTTAGTGAACATCTTACTTTGGACCACATTATTCTTCTTTACTTAACTTGCTTTTCATTATTTAAACAATACAATCTTTAGTGAGCCTTTACCAATCGTTAAGGTTGTTGACTTTGATCCCGATGCCACTAAGGTTGGCTAAACATGTGGTATCTCTCCATGACCCAAATAAATCTCACAAACTATGATACTCACAGGAATTCATCAATCCGCGTAGGGACCCTTCGTTCGGAACTGTGATTCTCGAAGAAACTCATCAATCCTCGTTCCAAATTGTGGTTATCAAAGGAACTCATCAATTCCCGTAGGGACCCTTCGCTCCCAAAGGAATGAATTGTGATTTCCAAAGGAATTCATCAATCCCGTAGATATCCTTCGTTCCCATAGGAACAGACAATACCCCACATTTGGGGTCCATTAACAATTCGTCGAGTATCAACTCAACTCATACTCTTTATAGATAAATCAATCACATGCATTTGCTCATTTTAGCCCTAAAGAAACTCTAGGTTATGACTCTACAACCATCATAAAATCATGCAATAGGATCATTTCAATGGAATGAAATTAATAAGAGTTTTAAGTTCATCAACCGTCGGAACACGCCGCGTGTCCTAGCAAGACATGACCCGTTTTCTTGGATGTTTGGTCGTTCACAATCAAGACAGGACACGACTCGTGTGGGAAGAAGACACAACTCGTTTCGTGTGTCTCACATGGGTGGTTCGAGAGACTCGATCCGCATAGGGTGACACAACTATTTCTTCATCGGTCAAGGCATGGCGTAGACCTATCAGATACCCTTCAATCACGTGACCCCTGTTCGAGAAGGACACGATCCATGTAAGGTTCTTGGTTGAAATTGATGTCATCCATGAACCGAGGAACACATTCCTCGTTATGGACGACACGAGTTGTTTCCCTTGGTCCTCGTATTGTTCGCGGAACGTAACCCAGAGACATGGTCGTCCGCAGCCCAAATGTGGGTCGTGTCATTAAGGATGTGGTCAATGTTCAGTGTATGTTTACTCTCCATCTACACAAAACCCTTGATCATACATATATAGAAAATTCTAAGGTTGATCCTCCTTAATTTCATACCTCGATTTCGTAGGCGGGTTGCTATTCTTCAAGTTCTCTTCCCGCAATAAATTTCCCTCTAGTCCATCAAGAGAGAGAGAATTTTAGATGGCTTTGGGCCTAAAGAAGAATAATGAGGTATCTTCTATATTAAACCTATATTTATAAGAGGGTTTAGGGATTAATCCACGTCAAACTCAATCTAATCTTTTTAATGTTTTATTTTATCCTGCAATCTTATTATATAAAATATTATTTATCTTGAAATATGATGATCTAATACAGCCTGTGGTTACTTGGAACACGACACGTATTGAGGTGACATGGTCCACATCTTACTCGAACATGACGTGGATTTTGTCCGCCCACACCCCTCTAGAACAAGGTCCGTGTTGATAATTCACGTTCAAGGAAGAGTCATCATCTTGTTCTTTCTCTCTCTCTTTACTCGAATTTGTTCTTGCTTTTTTTTATGGTGGTGGGAGGACATTTGCATTCCGAAATTGGTGGCAACTTTGTGGGCGGTGGTGGTGGTGGGAGGACTTGCTTTTCAATGTGTAGCGTTGCTCTCACTCTCTTGATTCGTTTGATAGATTATGATTGTATAATGGGGCGGTGTCGGTATGAGGCGTATCCAATTTTAAGATTGCTTTCTATTTGGAAGATAAATAAATAATCAATTATGCATTTAATGAATTATTATGTGTAAATTATTTTTTGAATTATCTATATTAGTCGAGATATTCAATGTAGGAGAATTAGTTTCTTTATTTGAAAAATTAAATAAACTCAATTGCTCAAAAACCAAAAGTTTGTTTATATCTAAGTTCTATTATTGGTGAATCATAAGTGATTTAAATTGGTAAATAAATAGTTAATTTTGGCATAAGGTTATAGAAGTTTTTGTGTGGATATGAGTACCACGCACAAAATTATTATTAAAGTAACACAAAATTTAAAAATTATTTTATTTTTATAAATTTTATTATATAATTAAGTATGATTAGAATGACTTAGCCAAATTGTGTTGTGTGGAGTAAAAGGTTCTTTAAAATTGATATTATAATATTATTTATGCACATTAATATTATATTGTATTTATTAACTAGCTTCATCACTATTATTTGATATGTTATTAAATGTTATTAACCATACCAATTGTTCTAAACCAATCAAAAAATATATTTTACTTAAACTGTTAATAGCATCAAATATAATTTGAACTTTATTCTTTTGACTGAGGTAATGCCCGTTTTGTAAAATAATGATAAATTAATTATAATGATGATGTTGACAATCAAAGGTTATTCACATGAAAGTAATAGAAAACCAACACAAAAAACCCAGTTAACAAATCGTTGGTTTATTTAATAGTTGTTGTTGGGGATTAATCCTGATGAGGATAATCCAATTAATTTGGTTTAGGAGATTAAGTTTAGTTTTATCTTCTATCTTATCTTAAGTTTATTTTCTTGGATTAGGATTAATTTTTATCTTCTTTGTATTATAAATAGTCTTTTCTGATCAATAAGAAAAAGAGTTATCGGTTGTGAGTTCTTCAACCTATGTCACAACATATGGTATCAGAGTCACTCCGCGCGGGTCTTTATGTCGTGATAGGTGATCACTCAATTAGGACGTTGAGTCCCCTAAGGGAGAAGGATGCAAGAGGCAGATGCCTTGGATTAATGTCACATGCACAAGTCACAAGAGAGATGCTGAATATGTATAGGAACATGACCTTCACTAGGCGTAACGCATTTTGGTAAAAATCGTGCGGGCTAAGGCTCAGAACGGACAATATCACACATTAGTCAAGGGTATTACATATGGTATCATGCCTCTATGTCATGGTGGGAGATCATCCAAAGAGGACGTTGGGTCCCCTAAGGGGGAAGGATGGAAGAGGCAAATGCCTTGGATTAATCTCACATGCACAATTCACAAGAGATATGCTGGGTATATATGGGAACATGACTTTCACTAGACATGACCATTTTGGTAAAAATCGCGTGGGCTAAGGCTTAAAGCGGACAATATCATGCATTGGCCAGGGGTATTACATATGGTATAAGAGCGCGGGTCTCTAAAACTTGTAGCTTCGATGCGTAGGGAGGCGACAACAACACATAAGGACACAGCAAGGAAGCCGGACAGCGCGACGACGCGCAAGGAGGCAACGTCGAGCACAGGGAGGTAGCGACCTGCAGGGAAGCAACGACGACGCATCGAGGAAGAGGACGTCACAACAACGAGGGAGAGAAAGAAAACAGCAAAGCAGCGACGCGCAAAGCTCGGTGATCCACTTACGGTAGTGGCGAGGGCAGTGGCAGAGAAAAGCCGTATCCAACGCCGAGGCAGAGGATGCTTATAGTGTCTGTGACAGCACGTTGCGTACTCGACTCCAGTTTGAGAGGCTGCATGTTATGGCCTCTTTACCAAGGAGTAAAGGCGCTTGCCCTCGAAGAAGTTCCACAGCAAGGTGACACCATTGTATTGGTTTTGACAAGAGTAGAACACCCTCAAGATCGAAGGCAGTGACCATGTCGAAGGACTGATATGGTGTTGCGGGTCGGAGGTAGTGCCCATGTTGAAGGATTGACACGGTGCTACGTTCAGAACGACGTTGCTACGCGGGAGAATGACGGTGGTGTCGACGATCGACGAGTGGACAGTGAGGGCTACGCGAGGTGCGTAGGAAGTGCACACGGCTCGCGGTAAGCGAACCAGGCCGATTCGATCCAGCTCAGGAAGGAAGAGCGCAACAGAGCTTTTTTTCCCCTCCAACCAAAGAGATTAAGTTTGAACAAATTCCTCTATAGTTTTAAAGTGATGTCAGGAAAGAAAAATATCTTGAGAAAATCCAATTAATTTGGTATAAGAGATCAAGTTTAATTTTATCTTAAATTTATTTTCTTGAATTAAGATTAGTTTTTATTTCTAAGTTGAACTCTTGTATTATAATATTTTCTGATTAGTAAAAAAAAGATTTGTTGTGAATTCTTCAAATTCATTTCTCCTCTGTTTTTTTTCACTGAGCACAACAGTTGTTTAGTGAAATTTTAAGTAGTAAACTGGTAATCATAAGTTAACTAAGAGAGAGACCACCAATTTGTTTTAAGTTTTGATTGTTTTGAGTTCAATGCTACATCTCAAGGTCTACTAATATTCATTGCCTTATAGAAAGTAAATAATACATTTACTTCATGACCTGGTTTCGCCCAACATTCACAACCATCCAGTACTCGAATGAACTAGACATCGCTAATCATTCTTTTTAACTAGAAAACAATTAAGGTAAAGGTAACAAAAATTGCATTGGTCTCATGGCTTCATGTCTTCGTCCTCCTCTATCTTGGGTGCCAAGTAGAACCTAATGTAACCCATGTCTGCAATCTTGTATTCAACCACCACTGGTAGATCAGAAGAAAGGCTGATGGTCACTGTTTCAGACAGTGGAGTTGCCTTGGTGAAGGAGTTCATATACCTTAGAGCAAAGGTCAAGGATACTGGCTCTTGCATCTCAATAATGGTAGCTTCCTCTGGCTGCGCAATGAGAGATAAATGAGCGAATATCAGCAAATATGAAAATTAAATTGCTACAATGTTTTGTACAGTATAAAGTGACCAAATTTTACTACTATAAACAAAGCGAGAAGATAAAGAAATGCAAGCCTGATTGCTGTTTTTGTTTAGGGCTCCTGTTATCGTAGGCAAAAAGGATCAAAATGAAATGTCAACAGAAAATTAAAGGCACCTTATCCACAGTCTTATTCTGCCTGCAAACAATATTCGCACTTCCAATGTCTCCTGCAGTTGAAAACTTGACACCTTCCTTGGTGACTGATATAACAACTGGACATCAAGGCCACAAGAGATTGTTTCAGAGACAGCATCAGAAAATACAGATTATGAGGGCCATTGAGATGATTTCATACCAGTATCTCCAATACTGCTGAGATCCTTGCATATTCTCGAAAATTCAGACGAAGGCATTCGTACAATGGCTTGGTACTCAGCATCCGGGATTCCAAGATGCTCGCTATCGATGTCCATAAGCTTCATCTCAAAGTCCGATATTTTGTCCTGGTCTGAGCAACCAGAAGAGAACATTGAGTGGTATTGTAAGCTCATGATACAGGCAATTTTTTTAATGCATTTTGCTTAATAGAAAATCAAGTAATTAAAAGAATGTGGTAAATTATGAACCAATATGAGCAACAAGCAATAGTCTTTTACAGTTCCCAGCATCAATAAAAAGAGATAAAGTTATAATTTCAAAGTTGCACCATGATCAATGATCTTATTACATTAGAGCTCCAAAGCTCCAGAAATATTATTCTTGTTTGTTATTCACTAACATAAAATGAAAATGAGAAATAACTTTAAACTTCCTATAAAAACATAAAAAGAGATAAGTAGCATTGCTTGAACTCCACAACCTCAAAATCCAGTAAGATAGAAAGGCTTATTTCGAAGATTCATCAAAATCATATTTTTACACAAATGGCCGGACTTTACATGGTGAAGAAAAATTAGACGTTTATAAAGCATATCCATAGAAAGGCAAGTGAAAAGAAAGAAGAGAAGAAAACGGAAACAAATATTTGGATAGGGAAAAAAGAAACATACTTGGACTCTCGAACATGAAGGTGACGGTGTCGCTGCCATCGTCGGCCTTGAGGGTGATGATGTCGTCGTTGCCGGCGCACCGGAGCATCTTGGCCACATTGTTGAGGTTCATGCCCATGGAGAGGTTGCGGTCGCAGCGATAGTGCTCGAAGCCCTCGGACCTGAGGAGGAGGGCGACAAGGGCAACGTGGCTGGAGTCCATGGCCTGGAGGGAGAAGCCGGTGGCGGAGCAGTCGAAGTTGGCGTCCGTCACAAGCTCCTTGATTGCCTCCAGCACCTTCTTCAGAAGGCTCCCCTGCACCAAACGCAACTCCAACATCTTGCCGCCTTCTTCGAATGCAACTTCCGGTCAACGATCTAAAGAGCAGAAAACACTCGATACCTGCAAGCGAGGAGAGGGAAATGGCATTAAAAATGGCAACTTCGACGAATGTTGGCGGGAATCACGACCACATTCCCGCCAAGTATCGTTTCCTGGGCCAGGCCGTGGCCCGGTCCAGTCCTGGAGATTTGGTCCAAGAGCCGGTTTGGTCGCTCGGCGCGGACGATCGTAGAGGCTGCGGCGCCCACAGCAAGGAGAGATGGATGAATCGATGATGCGTGCACATGAGGTGTTCGACGCGGGGAATAGACAGCGGCGGTGCCTGACAGCGGTCGTGAGGGACCGTGACTGCGGAGAAGTGGCTCGTGACGGCGTGAATCCTTCACTAAAGCGGAGAAGAAGGAGGAGGGAATTGTGATACCCTACGTTTGATCCGGCGGAGGAGGTTGGAATGTCAGAAAGGGAGCGGAACAGTGACGGAGAGGCGCGGGCAGTAGAAAATGGCAACGAGGGAAGAGGGTTTACATATGTTAATGGGGTTTAGAACTTATAGATATGGAGCTGAAAAAATTTAATCCAAGTCTGAGTTCGGGTTTAAGGAGCCACTACTATAGAAAAATAAATGAATCTAGACGACATAGGTCAAATGTATCTCGTGTCTTTTATACATATATATTTTTTTCAATTTTAATTTATCTTCAATCAAATTTTGAATTTATCGGTATTTAAAATTATTAATAATTGACTAATTTAATATTTAGGTGCGCAACAAAAATAAAAACTGATGATGCCTCTGAGATCTTAGATGCTTCTAAATCTTACTCAACACTATTTCCTCATGTAAACCTAACTCTGTTTATTATAATATTTGATACACAATTGTTCTTTTCTTAGTGATTTCTGCAATTATTAATTATTTGAATCATCTTTTGTCTTCAAAGTTCCAACTGTTTAGTTTATATCTTTCCTTACTACATATATTTGTTTTTCTATTGATATTTATATTGAAAGATTCACAAAGTGATCAAGAAGTTAGCAGTTAGAGTTTGATATTTTAGAGGAGTTTTCTTAACTACTCGTAGTTTGATGTTCGTGATTGCTTCTTCGTGTGCTTGATATGCTTAAGAGATTATTTAGTATTTTGACATGCTTCTGGTTATATTATAAAGAGATTTTTTTTCACATATCAGTGCTACTTGTAGATGACTTTTTTGTATGTCAATTAGTTGAAAACAAGGGTGGAACCGCATGGGTTCCCGTGGATGCACATGATAAATAAAAGAGTAGTAGTAGCAATGCACAACTCTAGTTTTGATGGGCACATGTGTTAAAATTCCTTCAATGGTTGCCAGTTCAAGTCTTATTTCATTCTCCATTTTGTTTTTTTTATGAGCAATTGATTATATAGTTTTTTTAGTTGGATATGAAATTGGCCACTCTTATTTACAAGTAACCATTATTAAATAATTAATAGTAAATATATATGCTTTAAAATGTCTTATAATTTTTATATTTTATGCCTAATAACTTATATATTAAAAAGGATTATTTTATTCTTAAAGAGAATGTCACTATTAATATTTTTTTCTTTGAGCAAAATAAAGTCTTTTAAAAAGTAATATTGAAGTGATGACTTTTGTTAATTTTATATTATTTTATATTGTATAACTTAACTTTATGCTAAAATTAAAATAGTGAAATACAATGACTCTCTAACTTAATTTTATAACTAAATATTAACTTGGTGATGCGAGCAAAAATATACATGTTGCACGCATCTATTTCATGTCATTTTTAGGCATTTAGTATAAGTTTATTTATCATTTTAGTATATTATTCATTATATTTTGTCTTTGAGTCAGAAACTACCAATATATTCTATTTTCTGTGATTTTCAGGTAAAAGAAGCCCAAAACTACGAAGATTTCGAATCAAAGAGCAAACAACGGAGGTTAACAGAAATCGATGCCCAACTCGGGCCGTTTTCGGTACAAAACGGTCTGTGTTCGACCCAGAAATCAG
>LTAE01014720.1:0-11110 GCA_001647135.1 Pontederia paniculata | reverse complement strand
ATTCCTTCAGCTCAGGTCGACCGCTGTACTGAACTTGTCTATATCCTGTTACAGAAATCAGCTTAAACAAGTTCATTAGTACAAACTGAGTTCACTTACAAATTTGTGATCATTCATAACATTCTCGGGATCCTAGATTCAACAAATGGATAGTCACAAAAGATGATTATGCATTATGAATTAATATATCCTAAAACACTTAAACTCCACATATTTATGTTTGGACACACACACACACACACAGGGCTTTAAGCCCATGAAAGACTCACATAGGTTTAAATTAAATTAAGCACAATCAAATTAGGTATTTGAGTTGGAGTTAAATTATATCATCTAACTGAAAACAAATATGAGTTCTCTATCCTCAAAGGGGAGAGACAAAATAAAGAGAAGGTTGAAACATATGAAGAGATAAAAAGAAGTTTTCTATTGATATTTTTAATCCCTGGACGTCATAGAAAATAAAGGAGATTGACCTCTCTTGATGGCGAGGATAACTCTAAAGAAGATAAGACTTTTGAGTAGACGTAAAAATTAGTTTTTGAAGAACATGGAGTCAAGAACAACATCAAATTGTGACGATTTATGAAAGCTTTTTGACATTGTGATCACGAGAATCACAATAGTCAGTTAATATCAATCTTGTTGTTTATTTTCAGAGTTTTTTAGAAGATATCTATTAATTTGTTGCCATTAGATTATTATTTCAGTTTTGGGAAAAATCTAAAAAAACTTATAATTTATTCTTGGTATAACAAAATTATTCTATAATTGCACCATGATTTTTACCTTCTTGTTGGAGAGTTTGTTCACGCAAAATTTAATGTCTCTTTTGCCTAATATTATTTTTTATGCATAATATTAACTTTGATTATTTAATTCATACATAGGATCAGAAGGAGAAATTCCAATAGAAACTTTATAATTGACATATAAATATAACAATAGAAACTTCATAGCTTGTTATCTTCCCTCCAAAATCATTTTCTCCATCTCATGTGTATGTAGACCTTCACGACCCGATGTTGAGGGTTTCAAAACATACTCATTGGTTGTTGCATTAGCATCACTACCTCCTTCCTAATTCATTTTCCTTCAATTTTTTCATGACTTCACTATAATTTAATGAGACATGGTTTGACACATCTTTCAAACTATAAATCTCACTATGTCCTGGCTTTACTCCACAACTCAAATCATGATCAAATGATATTGTTGGGCCGCCCACACGGAGCAAATGCGGTGCCCACAGTGGGGCGCCCATATGAGCGCCCACGGGGTGCTGCCACCTGGGGGCGCCCCCTGGCCCAGCACACAGGGGACGCCCATTTGTGGGCGTCCCGGGACTTATAAAAGGGCCAGCAACATGCTGCCCCGGATGCACACAGCACGTGTGGTGTGCACTCAAGGTGATTGGCCACATAGTTGCATGCACTTGTGACGTGCTCTTCCATTGATTGTTAGTCAACCAATAGACATCTCTCCATCCAATCCCAATTGCACTTTAATTGTGATATCATGTTTCAAGTCATGTGATTTGGTTCCCGATCCCGAGAAAAGGCACGCTTGTCGAGTTGCTCGTGGAGAAGCCGTCCATCTGTCTTTCGCTTTCACTTTCGCAAGTAAAGGTACTTTGAGTCCTTCCTCCGTTAGAATATAATTATTATATTTTATTCCATTAGAATATTATTATTATCTTCTACAATTGGTATTGGAGCTATATTGGCTTTTCCAGATTTTTTCGCTCATTGATATGCGTGCATTTTGTTAATTAAAAAAAGGAACAAACATGTTGACGTGCGGCCCAAATGGGCGCATAAGCACGGCCCAGACGCGCGTTGACGTGTGTCAGTGCGCCCAATATGAACTGCTAGGCTCGCGCGACATGTGGCTTTGGCGTCCGCGCCCGAGGCGTGGCCTAGGCGCTCAAAGAGTACGGCCTAGGACTGGACTAGGCCGCATAGTGCAGGGCCCAACATACACCTTCCTCCTTTTTTATTTTCATTTTTCCATTACTTAAATGATAGAAAATTTATAAATTGAAGAAAATTTCAGTTTTTTTAAATCTTTTCTATCATTTATTAAGTAAATATATGTCATTTTCTTAACATTTATTGGATATGGATCAATTATCTTTGGCACAATTTACATAGCAAAATTAGTTGCGAGTTATTTTTGCAAATTGTTAAAATTGCAATTAATATTTGAAAAAGATTTTTTGCATGCATTGTAAATTTTACTTTGTGTTTAATTTACATTCTTAATTTATTTTTTTGTGAAAATTAAAATGATAATGCATGCCATATGAACCATCAAAACATTTTTGGATTTTTTCGTGATTAATTGATCCATTGTGATATCATTTCACTTGTAATTTTTTCATATGTTGAAAATAGTGAATTTCTTGCAAGAAATTAAAATGATATCATGTTTTGTGAAAATCTAGATAATATGTAATTAGTATGTCTAATTACTTAAAATCTAGGTTAAAAGAGTTTGTCTCTTTGTATTTTTTGAGAATGATTTGACACATGATTTACTTAATGAATTATGCATATCCTTGGGATAGTGAGAGCATAGCGACCTCTCGATGTCACTACCCTTGAATACCATTTTTACGATTATTTAAATTGGTGCGACAAATTAAGATATGCATAACACGAGCATCTCATCTTGCTTGTAAAGAGCATGACATCAAAATCCATTATATCTGACTTGAACAAAGGGAATAGGCTCAATGACAACAATTATGATATTTGGCATTGTAAGGTTCAATATCTCCTTGAGGAACTTGATGTTCTTGAAATAGTAAAGAATGTCATGGCTCAACCTGCTCCTGGTAACACTACAAAACACAGAAAGGATAATGAAGCTTTTATTAAAAATAGTTGCATTGCTCGCATTTTCTTGCTGAGCACGATGGAAGACTCACTCATGTGAGAGTACGAGATATACTAGATAACTTTGAGCTATAGAGAGCGGTTCAGAACCGTTTTGGCACCACCTCAACCTTTAGGCTGAGGATGCTTACTGTCAAGTTTGACTCCTACAAAAAGCGCCTAAATCGTACGATAAGGCAGCACCTGCGGGAAATATCGAACATGATTCGTGCTGAAAACTATTGGATATGCGTTCTTTGATGAGCAGCAAATGCAAGCAATCATCCATCTCTTCCAAACACTTGGTAACACATGCGTGTCAATCTGATGCACAATGATAGCATCAAGACTTTGATGATACTGCACGCCATTTAGAAATGGAGGATGAGATTCCTGAATCTCAAAAGTCCGTTGTTTAAGCATTAGTTGCTGAAGCCAATGAACGATATCGTCCCAAGCATAAAAGGCCGCATAAGTTGCGTCCCAACCAAAAGAGCGAAAATGGTCGGCACAAGAAACCCTAGACCCATCAGCGCAAACGTGGAAAGAGCGCAGGAAAATAGACAAAAGCAAAGTGAAATGCTACAACTGTGGCACATGTGGTCACTTCGCTCATGATTGCATTGAGCCGAAGAAGGTTTGTCCTGATCATACTCCTTATGCTTATGTTTCTAGTTGTGTTTTAGTTGCTGAACTTCATCCTTCATGGATTGTAGATTCAGGAGCAAGAAAACATGTAGCTAAAGAAGGATGGGTTTTTGTTGAATTTCGTCGAATCAGTGTGGGCAGTAAATGGATCTTCTTTGGGGACAATAGAAGAGTAGAAGTTAAAGGGCTCGGAAGTTGCAAGTTAGAACTTAGCAATGTAAAAATCTTTTATCTTCATGATGTTTTGTATGCCCCTGATTTCAGGTAAAATTTAATTTCTATATCCACTTTGGATGCTTTTGGCTATGTACTATCTTTTGGATCAAGACATCTTAACATCTTAATGGATGGTGTTCCTATATGTGAAGGTTTCCTTGAAAGTGGTTTTTATGTCATTAGTACAACTAACACTGCATACTTTGCATATAGTTATTCATTTGTGTCATATGTGGATACAAATGAAAAAGCCAAAGTTTGACATACTAGGCTAGGACACATTGGACAAGATCGAATGAATATGCTAGCTAGAGAAGGGCTTTTGGGATCTCTCGCTAAAGTTGATCTGCCAATCTATCAAGAATGTCTAGCTGACAAGAAAACCATTTGGAAAAGGGAAACATCTTGAATACCCATTGCAATTGATCCACTCGAACATATGTGGTTCGATAAGTCTCCAAGGCAGACATGGTTTCTCATATTTCATAACATTCATAAATGATTATTCACGGGACGGTATTGTGTACTTAATCTCTCGAAAGTCCGAAGCATTGAATTATTTTGTACGATTCATGAACTGGGTTGAGAATCAGTTGTATCACAAGATTAAATCCTTGCAAACAGACCATGGACGTGAATATCTCTCAGACTTATTCAAAGAGTTATGTGATGAAAGATGGATAATTAGACAACTAACGATTCCGAGGACGCCGCAACAGAATGGAGTTGCGGAAAGGAGAAATCGTACTATACTCAACATGGTCAGGTCAATGATGGCGCAAGCTAATCTCCCAATTTTGAATTGGGGCAATGCTCTACTGATTATGACATATATATTGAACCGAGTACCCTCGAAGTATGTATCTTTCACTCCCTATGAGATCTGGACTGGTCATAAACCAGACCTAAGTTACTTGCGCCCTTAGGGATGTGTAACTTATGTCCTTGACAACTCCCATAAGTATGGAAAATTGGGCCCAAGAGGAAAGAAGTGTGTCTTCATCAGATATTCTGAAACCGCTAAAGGGTATGTGTTCATAGGACAAAAGAATAATGGAAGCATTATAGAAATTGAGAGTAAAGATAAGACGTTCCTAAATCATGAATTTTCCAAACAAGGTGAGATTGACAAACAACTTCAATTAGATGAGGTTGAAGATCCCGAGTTGGCAATGAAGTTGAAGATCCCGAGTTGGCAACAAGTGCGGATCAACATGTTAAGGGGTACGTCTTTTCAATCCCACACCTTGATCTGAGTGGGAGCGATTCGCCGTCAACTAAGGATCCTAATAACTCACTTCAGATGATTACTAGAAAGATCATCCCACGTCATCGATTTGATATCAAAGGCTTATCAGAAGCTTATATAGTTAGTCTTGAAGGAGTAACGAGCCAAGCTCATTCAAAGATCCTCTCTCGTATATGGACAATGATCAATGGATCAAAGCAATGGAAGAAGAATTATAGTCTATGAAGAAAAATCGAGTCTGGGACTTGGTTGATCACTCGCCAGGCCGAAAGGCAATTGGGAACAAGTGGATTCTCAAAATCAAAAGAGGCGAGGATGGATCTATTCAGAGATACAAAGCTCGCCTAGTCGCGAAGGCTTCACCCAAGAGGAGGGTGTTGATTACGAGAAAACCTTTGCACCAGTTGTGAGGTTTTCTTCCATCTACCTTATCCTTGCTATCGTCGAACATATGGACTTGGAATTACATCAAATGGATGTAAAGACTGCATTTCTCAATGAAGAACTAGATGAAAAAATTTACATGAAGCAATAAGAGGACTTTATTGTAAAAGGTGAAGAGCGCAAAGTTTGTAAATTGCGATGGTCCATTTATGGACTTAAACAATCATCTATGCAATGGTACATCAATTCTATCAGTCAATCATTTCGTAGATTTTGAGATGATTGATGAAGACCATTGCATGCATGTATATAAATCCAAGAATAATTTTGTCATTATGACTTTATATGTGGATGACATATTGATAGCATGAAACAACAAGGAGTCTGTGAAGGCCATTAATAAATGGTTGTCCTCCATCTTTGAGATGAAGGACATGGGTGAAGCAGCCTACGTACTGGGTGTGAAAATCCAACGTGATCATTCTAAGATATTCCTTGCCTTGTCGCAAGAATCATATATTCACAAGATTTTTGAACGATTTTGTATGAATAGTTTCAAATCCATTAATACTCCTATTGTAAGAGACAAAGTTTTGAGTCTCAATACGAAAGGAGATGTCAACAGTCCCCTATGCTAGTGCTGTCAGTAGCCTGATGTATGCCATGCTATGTACTCGGCCAGACATATGTTATGCCATGGGCCTAGTGAGTCAATATCAAGCCAACTCAAGGCGTTAAGATTGGAAGATTGTGAAGAGAATCTTGAGATACCTCAAGAGCACTGCAGACCTTGCCTTGTGTTACCGCAGAGGAAGCATGCGTCTTGCTGACTATACGAACGTTGATTGAGTAGGCAACGTCAATGAGCGCAAGTCTATCTCCGGATATGCTTTCTTGCTCAGAAATGGAGCTGTTACTTGGAGTAGCAAGAAGCAGGATTGCATAACATTGTCCATGATGAAAGTTGTATTCATTGCATGTTCAGCAGTAGTGCAAGAAGCTTTATGGATAAAAAGATTCCTTCAACACCTACGTGTTTCAGACAATGCAATTAAAAAAAATATGATTCTACATTGTGACAATCAAGTTGCATTGCCTATGTGAAGGACAAAAAGTATCATTGCAAAGGAAATCATATCGTCACAAAGTACAAGTTCATAAGAGATGAAGAAGTGAGAGAGAAGATTTCAGTCGAGTACATATCCATGCAAAAAATGATTGTTGATCTGTTCACCAAACCATTACCTAAAGATGCATTTTTGAGACATATAAATGCACTAGGTTTGCGGAGAATATAAAAATGTACTCAAGTTTTTGGAATGAATGAAAATGTTTTCACATTCCTCGTCAATTGTGATGGATTCTGTTATGCATGTATTAAGTATGTCGATTAGGCACGAGATTACTTACTCACAAAAGTAATCGCCTCCGGCACTTATGCTATAGCGAGCGGAGAAGAAATGATTTTGGACTGATCTATATCCAAAATCACCTCAATACATTGAGGATGATGTTAGCACAAGTTTTTGATGACTTTGTGTAGCCTGGTATGTGCATCTAGACGCGAAACTCTTCAACACTAATGGTGTAGCCTGATATGTGCAGCCAGACGCGAAACTCTTCGGCACTAACATGGTAGAGACTACAAGGATGTTTATGGTCAAGCGCCAGAGGAGGGCGACTGAATTTAAGTATGTGGCGGTGTTTTTCTTTAGAGATAGACATACACTCCTTTGGTAGGAGTCTCCACCATAGTACTTGTGTTTTGTATCAAGTATGCTAAGTCGACCTTGAGACATGATGGTTCGACTTTGTCATTGTGTGAGTCTCTGTAGACTTATCAGTCTACATGTATACCCTTAGACCTTTGACTATATTTCAGAAAGATGTTTTGGTGTTGCTACTTTAGCATGATACTCCAATGCCAAAACTGAGCGGTCTGTTGAGTCATGTCTAAGAAAGCAACCAATACATAATTATGAAAATGAGGGCGAATGAAAGAGTTGTTATGAGTTGCATGAGAATTTTGTATGTTAATGACCAATAGTTTACGTACAAAGTCGAGTTACCGCGGAGTCAAACATGGGGTGTTTGGACTATGCAGCAAGACAAATCTGGGGTATAACGAGTACGTGATGCTTGGGAAACTATGTAAGTCATAGGCTTGGCTCACAAGATATTGATGCACACATATGTTTTGAGCAATCATGTAAGTCATGAGTCAAGCTCACATAATGTTTGAGAGCAAATTGTATATGTCATAGTTCCAGATCGCATTATTGATAGAGCAATCATGAAATCCTAACATGTCATGGTATATGCTTTGAGATGATCGAGCGATTATATATCCTTAACCGGTTATAATCAATGCTCCCATATTTTTAGGTTGTGCTTGTACTCGTGGGTCGCATGGCCCATTTTTCTATAAGGATGATGATGGAATGCAACACGGGAATCACATTATTGATAGAGCAATCATGAAATCCTAACATGTCATGGTATATGCCCACAAGGAGATGCCACTTAGGGGCGCCCAAGAGGCGAGCGCCCCCTGGCTCAGCACATAGGGGACGCCCATTTGTGGGCATCCTATGGATTATAAAAGGGGCAGCAGCATGCTGCCCCTGGATAAATACAATAAGTGCACGTGTGGTGCACACTCAAGGTGATTGGCCGCATAGTTGCATGCACTTGTGATGTGCTCTTCCATTAGTTGTTAGTTCAACCAATAGACATCTCTCCATCCAGTCCCAATTGCACTTGAGGTGTGATATTGTGTTCCAAGTCCGTGTGATTTGGTTCCCAATCCCGAGAAAAGACACGCTTGTCGAGGTGCTCATGGAGAAGTAGTCCATCTATCTTCAAATTTTGCTTCCGTAAGTAAAGGTACTTCGTGTCCCTCCTCCGTTAGAATATAATTATTATATTTTAATCCATTAGAATATTGTTATTATCTTCTACAATTGATATTAGAGCTATATTGGCTTTTCCCATTTTTTTCGCTCATTGATATGCATGTATTTTGCTAGTTAAAAAAGGAAAGGACGTGTTGACGTGCGGCCCAAATGGGCGCATAAGCACGGCCCAAGCGCACGTTGACGCGCGGTCGAGCGCGCAATACACATTGCTAGGCGTGCGCAACACGTGGCATTGACACTCATTCCCGGGGCGTGACCCAAGTGCTCAAAGAGTGCGGCCTAGGACTAGACTGGGCCGCACAGTGCAGGGCCCATCATACACCTTCCTCCTTTTTTTATTTTCATTTTTCCATTACTTAAATGATAAAAATATTATAAATTGCAGATAATTTCAGAATTTTTCTGAAAATCTTTTCTAACATTTATTAAGTAAATATATGTCATTTGCTTAACATTTATTGGATATGGATAAATTATCTTTGGACCCAATTTACATAGCAAAATTAGTTGCAAGTTATTTTTGCAAAATTGTTAAAATTGCAATTAATATTTGAAAAAGATTATTTGCATGCATTGCAAATTTTACTTTGTGTTTAATTTACATTCTTAATTTAATTTTTTGCAAAAATTAAAATGATAATGCATGCCATCTGAACCCCATTTTTTTTTTTTGGATTTTTTCGTGATTAATTGATCCATTGTGATATCATTTCACTGGTAAATTTTTCATATGTTGAAAATAGTGAATTTCTACAATGTAGCGGGTACCGCAAAGGAGCCAAGTAGCGGGTACATGGTGTCTATGTAAAATTTTCATTTGTTAAGGGTGAGTTGATCCATGTAGCGGGTATTGCAAAGGAATCAAGCAATGCATAGACACCATCAAAGCTTCAAAGTTTGAAATGAGACGAAGATCGAAAAATTGGAATGTTTCACAAATCCAGAAAAAGATTACTCTAAAAGTCATTGCTTGAGACTGAATCATGTTTGCAGCCGAATAGTACTTTGCTAATTCATAGTCCTACTTCAAAAGATCCAAAGAAAAGAATCCTTGACAACATTGATCTAGTCATTGAACTTGTGAAGCTATAGGTTCCATTTTGTCATGAGAGGCGAGGGCGGTAGCAATGATTAGGGCAACTGATAGACCCATTTGGTCTGTCGACCTAAGGAGTCATCACCTCTCATGGAAAGACGAAGGGAAGGTGATGCGAAGTGTGGGGGTAAGATAAAGAATGTCCATAGGTTAGGGCATAACGCCAAGGTCAAACTTCTGTAAACGATTGTCTTCACTTCAAATTTTAATATTTATAAACTGAGAGAGAGAGAGAGAGAGAGAGAGAGAGAGAGAATGGTCACGCGAAGTTGTCATGTGTTATTCTCGGCCACTTATTACTGTTTCACAGGTGATAAGAGTTCACATGTTATATGCTGTTCAGGTTTGGCCACACGAAAAAGAGCACAAAAAAGATGATGACACATGAATCATCCATCCATCTCTTCATTTGATCGATGGGTTGTGAACGAATTAAATAATTCACATGGCCGGACGAAATCTTATAAAATTAATTAAGGATGCATGCCTTTTGTTCTAAGATTATTCTTCCACTTTGAGATTTATCTTTACGTTAGTTTTTCTCGTGACACTTTGGCCACACCTCCGTTTAGTGTTAACTGCCAATGGGTACTCCCAAGTAGCTCGTTAATCAACCAGAAAAATAGGTCATGTATATCAACGGGAATTAAGGTATCAAGTTCGAGTCTTCTGTACGTAAAAAAATTTCGTTGAGTCCGATTGAGACTAGTCGGAACTAATAACCTCGGATAATATAGAATGATTAAGTATGAAGATTGTCGTTTTTTCCTTATCTAGCGTAGATATGAAATCCAACGATTTACTTGTATGTGATACTCACATTAATTTCATTAACTAATTAGCATATTTTATTAGTAGACGAGAGTTTTTGTTATTTTATAATAGATTCTACGTCTTATTTGTACCATCAGAAACAAAAATTGATGGCACCTATTAGGTTATCAAAATGAATGACCCCTCCATCCATCCAAGAGCATGAATTTAAAGTAATAATGATCGTTTTTTTTATTTATTATATGAATATATTGTTCATTGGATCAAAATCATACTTTGAAGTATTGCATCACAATTATATTGTGTTTGGGCTTGGAGTCCTATCATAAACCGTGATGGGCTCAGTCCACCACTTCTCTTATGCTATATGAATAGTTTAATGTGACTACTCCTCTTTTAAAAAAAGGAATAAATGCTGATAATTTTTAACTAGTATATATATATATATTGAAGATGTTATTTATTTAAGTAAATGATATCATATTAATTATTTTATCAGGATGTTAAATTTATAATAAACGAAAAAAAATTTAAAAGAGAGAATTCTCATATTTATTATAAATTTAATATTTTATAAAAATAAGTAATACGGTGTTAGTCACTTGATTAGATAATATTTCTATTATTTCTTTTTTTTGTTATACAAGTACAAAGTTAAATCCTGCATATTTCAGTCATCTGCACGTTGTTCGGCTCAAGTTGCAGAAACCATGTTATAAGATATTAAGTTTATTTAATTGTATCATGCATATAAGATATTAAGTTTTGTTATCTTCTTCGTTTTCTTGTATTAATATGGCACCAACAATTGACTTCTTCGTGATCCTAAATTTTATTAATACAAACTACAAACCTTGCGTGGTTCATAAACTTTATCTGTGGAAAGAAATGAAAACACTTTGGATGAGTCACGGATACGTGGCACGAACATAAATTAAAAGAGAGA
>LTAE01014718.1:0-11113 GCA_001647135.1 Pontederia paniculata | reverse complement strand
CGCCCTCTTTATATCTTGGGTCGACCGTATATGCCTCCTCCTTCATATACACTGTTGTTTATATGACCTCCTCCTCCTTCTACTGGTCGACCGTTTATATCCTTAGGACGCCCACTGCACACATATGATTCATCATGATATGTATTACGTGTGCAGTGGTCGTCCATTCCTTTATTTCAGGTCGACCGCTGTTCTGAACTTGTCTATGTCCTGTTACAGGAATCAGCTCAAATAAGTTCATTAGTATAGACTGAGTTCACTTACAAATTTGTGATCATTCAAAATAATCTCGGGATCCTAGATTCAACATGGTCAACATAATAGATATTGTCATTGCAGAAGCTTAAAATAAGGAACATTTCCTCCCAAACCACTTAACTATAAATTGTTTCCATGTGAAACCATAAACTATAAATGTAATGCCATGGCCTCGCCTCCTAAATGGCACAAGGGATGTTACTGACATTCTACTTATTCAAATTCAAAGTTCAGTATTCAACGTCTCAAATAAAACTAAATATTTAAATAGTAAAAAAAATTGGCATAACCTTTGCGAATTTTTTTCAATGCGTCATTACATAGAATGATAGGGTCAAGCCCGAATCATATATCATCACCAAATAAAAACATATCAAATGTACATGGACCAGATGTCTGAATGGGAGTTCACGATACTCAAACATAATATCGATAATATAGGCACAAAGGGTTCATAAAAAAATAGACTAGGTCCATATTAGTGACAAGAAAAAAAAGAACATAATTCATACTCTCTGATCTCTCATACGCAATCCTAATTATTTTTCTTTTCTAATGCCCATGAGTATGCAACAAGCAAATCATCACTTCTTGAGGACACCTCCTCTTCACTTACTAAACATAAAAGTCAACAAAATAGAGGGGTAAAGTTTTCACAAAATATGAACACAAAAAAACTAATCAAAACAAAAATAAAATCTTGAAAATTATCCTCAAGTTCTAAATATACTCATATCATACATAACTTATTTTTTAGGAAAGTACTTATAACAATACGCAAAGTTTAAAAGATGCTATGCATGATCCAATGTCTAAGTGTCATGACAACATCATCTCGCCTCCTATGAGTCCACACCACATCCTCGGAGAAAATATTATCTCATTATGTAAGTCGTCATTTACGGACCAGTGATTTGTCTCTCCTACATGAGCTCCACATCTCACCTCACTATTATCTCGTCATGTAACTATCATTTAGGGATGAGTGATTTGCCTCGCCTATGTAAGCTCCATATCTCAATCATATTATCATCTCACAATGCAGGTCGTTTCCCACAAGGTGAGTGATCTGCTTCACCTATGTGAACTTCACATCTCCATCTACTATCATCAGACAATGTAGTGTCATCACCCACAAAATGAGTGATTTGCCTCGCTTAAGTGATCTAAACACTTCATCCACCACAAGTCATCTCCTTGCCCTAACGCGCCATCATGCAAGCCTAATGCAATATGCATAATGTTTAATAATATGATATTTGACATAATTCTTAGCTTTAAATATAGATATTCACACATGATTATATCACATAAACATAGGTTCATCCAGAAAATTCCTGAAAAATAAGATACAACATCATCCACTTAATCCCAGGAAATCACATAGTTAAAATCATTAAAACGCTAGAAAATTGAATCCCACACATTAGGTAAAAAACAATCACATCGTTAATTTAATTAACCATAAGAGAAGGAATGAATAACTAGTACATCTACCTATGATGTGGACATATAAATTTGTGAAATCCACTCACCAGGATATGCTAGACGACACCAGATTGTCTATATCCAAGTACAATCAAAGTACCTATTACCTAATCATTATAATAATATAATTTATACTTTTAAAATAATAAATTGTAATATTTGGATTTAATAATTAATATTAATTTCTTCATCTTAGAAACCATTTTTAATTATGATGAAGTAGTAATCTAGAAATCTTGGGTCACAACATGATAATTATCATATCATTCATCTAGGTTAAATCATTTTAATTCTTAACTTATAATTTTTTGTATACAATCATGATAAACATTAGGGGACAACAATCATTCTATCTAATAATAACACCTTTCCATATATTATATTATAAATTGTTACAATAGATTTACAAATTCTACCTTCATATTTTAGTCAAGTTCAAGCATTTGCACAAAAGTATCATTTGCCCCTAACAGTTATAACATTTATGCACTTAGAGTTCCAACTAAATTTACTTGCAACTCAATTATCTCAATGCTAAAATGTTAATTTTCCAGCAATTGTCATAATACCCATTATTTAAACTAGCTGCACACATGGATTACACACACATTTTGCTACTAATTAGCACATCCATTATCATACCTACTAATCCCTTAATTTTTGTTTCAGATCTCAGCAAAGACTAAATCGGGGACACTAAAATCCCATTCCATGTTGGCCCAGGCGCAGTGGACAGAGAGGGAACAGAGGAGGGACGAGAGAAAATAGAAGAGAAACTTACGTACTAACTCATACGCATGCTTTTATTATTCAGCTGAGGGTTATTTATAGGATATGTAGATCAACATGATTAGAAAACAAACTCTAACTAATTTTAATCCAACTAAAAATCTAATCCTAAAAACCTTGTCTCCTAATCAATCTCCAAGTCAGAATTAATATCCAACATACTCCTCCTTAATTCTGACTTTCTTTCAAAGCTTGAGAGAAATTTATCACTCTGGTCATCTTCGATCTGGACTTCGGCTGGAGGGGGGAACTACTACGGTCCTTCGAGTAGTTGGTATCTTCCAGCAACCTCTCACTGATGTCGCACACCTTCAACCCCCTCGCCCTGGAGTTCTGTTGTGCTCCTCCTTCCGGAGCTGGATCGGATCGGTCTCGATGTTCGCATACCACGACCCACCGCCTTATTGCCCTCCTGACGTGCGCGCTGACTATGCACCCCGCATAGTTCTATTTGTCCATTGATCGATCATCGTCACACAGTCGATGAACTCGGCCACCCACAGGTAGGCTCACCTGATCAATGTCGTGCTACGCATCACACGTAGCTCCCACCGTCCACTGGTCGATCTTCGACACGCAGTCGATGAACTCAGCCATCCATAGGTAGGCTCATATGATCAGTGTCGCGCTACACACCCCGCGTAGTTCTCGCCGTCCACTGATCGATCGTCGACACGCAGTCGATGAACTCGGTCATCACCTGGTAGGCTCACCAGACCAGTGTCGTGCGCAGCAACGTCGATCGAACTTAGCACCGTGTCAGTCCTTTGACACGGGCACTGCCTCCGTCCTGCAGCATCGTGTCAGTCCTTCGACAGGGTCTCCGTCTCAGACCTTAAGGGCACTCTGTTCCTGTTAGAACCTGCCAACACAAAGAACTTCTGCATCCAGAGCACCCCGCTCCTCGCGCTTCTTTGTGACCTTGACATTCTGAAGGATACGCTAGCGCTCTTCTTCGCACGCCTCTGCACGAGATAGATGACCTTCTCCATCCTTGGTGACGTCCTCTCTCTTTATGCTCCTCTGCCACCTCAACTCTTCTCCTGCTCGAGCGCATCTGCCCGTCAGATTCCGGCCATTGCCGATGTTGAGTGTGTGCTTGCTGCTGCAGTCGCATCCGTCCCGGGCTTCTTCCCTGCAGCTCGCAATGTCCCTTGACGTCCTTCTCCTTGGCAATCAGTCATGCTTCTAAGACACCTCCTCTGTCATGATCGGACTTCTTCTCCACCGGTCTCTTCTCAGCGGCCGCCTTCTTCTCCTTCTCCTCGGCCGCTGGAGTCTCTTTCACTGGCTACTTCTCCTGTCCGTCGTCCATGCCTTCTACGTGTTCCTGAAATTCAAAGAAGGCGTCCAGCACATCACATGCACTTATCAGCAACAACAACTTATCTCTTGTTTCAACCAAGCACCACCGGTAAGTAGCTGCCAGCACGAGACAACGCGGACCGAGGTCCGACTCTGGAGCGTGGGCTGCTGGCCGCCGATAGCGTCGTCCTCTATGCCAGCGACCCGAGATTGCATTGGAGCACCTGCCGCACGGCGGTGACAAGGCACTCTGCCAGATCGACCACCTCCTCCTTACTTGCCACGTACACATGCATGCATGTAGGATGCCGCCTCCGTAGCATCCTCTCTCGGTGTCTTCTCTGGCACCATGTCTTTTGCTTCGAGGTCCTCCAGCAGCTCCGTCAGCCCCAGCTGCAGCTTCGTCTTCAGTGCCTTCTCCATCTTGTCATGCCTCTGCTTGTGCGGCACGTTCAGGAAGCTCCCGGCTATCCGGACCGACCTTCTGGCACTCTGACGCATTCACGTACACATCAAACTTTATGTGCATGTCCCTGTCAAACTCGATCCAAACATGAATCGACAGCGGCGGATCGGAGTTGTTGGTTGTTCAAAGTCCAGTCAATCCATCCACTTCTCCAACTCCGCTGGTGCCGGCAGCAGGGTCTGCAGGGGCGTCGCTTCTGCCCGGCCGTCATCCTTCTCCGGTGGGTGTTACTCCTCCGCCGTCTTACCACGGCAGCCACCTCCGAGAGTTCCCTTTGCACTTCCCCTGCTACGACGGATCTGCTTGAGTAGGAGCAGCGCATGAAGCGACCGTTGCCTCGTCGATGGATCCTTCTGCTAGGAAATTTAGCGAATACTTGGAGGGCACGTCATCTCGCGCTGAGGATGATGATCCTTGGGCAACGCACAGTGATCTTCCTTTACACAAGAGCAGGTTGTCTCTGCAATCACTAGTCATCTTCTTCTTCGTAGCTGCTGTCCACGCGCCTCTCGTCACTCCAGATGAAGGTTGCAGCCTCCAAGGAGAACCTTCCCCCGTGGACGATGTCATCACCTTCGTGGCTCCACGCAGTGCGATCACATAGCGCCTCATGAATCTTCCTCTCCGCTGCAGGATTCTTGCAGAGCAGCAGGCACGTGAACCAGGTCAGGGCAGCCCCTGTTGTGTCCCTCCCTGCGAGCATAAAGTTGCGGTGTCTCCGATGAACTTGTTCTGTACATGCATCGTACGTTGTCTACTGCCCTGGTTGTGTTTCTTGCAGAAACTATCGCTCTGCAACTCTGCTGTGGAAGGAGATGAGGAGCTGCTCTTGCAGTTCCTATGTGTCGTCGCCGCCACCTCTTCCTGCAGCTGCCCGCCGCCTGGGATGGCAGCGCCGGCGCCGGGACTTGAACCAGGCTCTGATACCAACTGTTGGCCCAGGCGCAGCGGACAGAGAGGGAACAGAGGAGGGACGAGAGAAAACAGAAGAGAAACTTACGTACTAACTCATACGCATGCTTTTATTATTCAGCTGAGGGTTATTTATAGGATATGTAGATCAACATGATTAGAAAACAAACTCTAACTAATTTTAATCCAACTAAAAATCTAATCCTAAAAACCTTGTCTCCTAATCAATCTCCAAGTCAGAATTAATATCCAACATTCCAATCAGCACATGCTTTGACAATTTAACAAGCATGGTATATGTGTTCATAAGCCATACCCAATAGAGGATTAATTTCAGCTGGCCAAAGCTTACTCTCCACGCTTCTTCACACTAGTGGTTGATTCAATAGTTTCAAGACCCCCACTGAACATTCAACGTAATGTTAGAATAGATACAGATGAGACAATGGAGCCAACAAAAACAAAAGAGAGCCAAAAGAAAAGACTAGACATTCCAAGAGAAATTAATCAAACTCCATAAACCATTAGAATTGTCGATTTCCAATGCTAGGAAAGTCACCATAGTAAAATATGTAGAATCATCGACGAATTCAACTCGACACTAACTTTACACAACCACTAGCCTGCTCTCTAGTTGACCAACACTACTCTACCATACATGGATGAACTCCTCCAATCATTCTCATCCTGATGACGTGCTCTGATGGTGACTAACAACTCGTAGGGAGGTAGGAGAGCCATTTCGGACAAAATGCAAATGAAATATTTTTAAGAGTCCCTCAAAACTTATCATGAAATCAATCCTAAGGCGTTAGGTGCTCATCGTGGAATAATGGTATTATGTTATCGTGAATCATGCTCGGACATCAGTGTGCACTTCCACGCCACTCATGGTAAACTCTTTGAGAAGGCATTAGACCCCACTTCGAGCTACATACTGCCTTCACCTTGGTGTGCACATCACCCTCGTAGACTCTAATGGTCACACAACTCACCGAGAGTAAGAAATCACAACATGGAAGAAGGGGGTGGCATCCCTTTTCCCTCTTGTATGTGTGATGAAAAAGGGAAAGGGGGGAGGGGAGGCTTCTCTCTCCTCCTTTAATTGTTCTCGAGTTAAATGCTCTTTGGGAATTTCTTTTTTTTTTTGGGTTGGCCCATCATAGTAAAGTTAAAAATTTTAGAAGTTGAACTTATACCATCCAAATAATATTAATTATTTTTTAATAATCATGAAAAATCAAAATTGTCCCTACTTTAACATCTGAAAAAAATATTAAAAAATGAAAAATAAGACAAGCATAATATTTCTAATTATTAAAAAAATATTATAAGAAATATCTTTACTCATATTATCATTTTTTAATATTTGTTTTAATAAGAGAGTAACGTAAATTAACATTTTATAATAATTAAAAAGTAAGTTCACAAAATTTTGGATGAAACTTAACATGAGGACCTAAATGACAAATTGGGATAAGTTTAGGGGATAAAATTTGTAAGTATATAGTTTAGGTTTAGATGCAAAAAAAGATATAGTTAAAGAGGCCTTAGGAGAAATAACTCTCCAAATAAAACGTAAATTCTATTTGCATAATAAAATATAATACATGAGTTCAAATGAAACATTATATGACGTACTTACTAAACTCAATAAGAAAACTACTAACTAATCAAAATGTAAGCCGTGCCACTACAAACATCATTGTTTCATGTGTCATCATCATCAAATCAAAATCTTGATTGTCTACAAAACTTAATTGCAGAGGAGAACTCATTTTCTGAGCTTTGATGGCCTATGTGTAAATACCGTGTAGGGTTTGCAATAAAATATAGATTGACATGCTTAAGCCATTCCAATAGTGTTCATAAGAAGATTATCGATAAAAGAGAATCAAAATAATTAATCATAAGATAACAATGGTATCTCCTTTTTCTTGACTTTATATCTTTCCTCTCAAAGCCATTAATCAATTAGTGGCAATAACGTCAGTTGCATCATCATATCCTAATATCTATTATCTTTTGTGTTCAGTATGCTCAAATCCAGTTCATTCTTTAACTTAAAGTTATTTTGCATCTCTATTTATCTTATCATAAGTTGTCAATCATTATAATTAGTAGTGAGCTTTTACCAATGCATATAATATTATTGATTAGCCTCGATGTTAGTATAGCTAGCAAGGCTATAAGGTTGCCTAACCCAATATAACTTAGTAGACCACAAAGTATTCAATTGTCCGAAAGAACCCAATTACCCCATGTCGCAAGCCCATTAACAATAAGGATAAATCATTAGTTCATCAAGGGATCATCCTTTTCATGCATAAATTCAATTAAAATCAATCATTTATATTTTTTAACCCTATTAACAATTGAGCACATAATTCATTTCTAGATTATTATTAAAGAAAATTAAAGCTAATATTGTAACTCTAACAAATTAATCATTAAAATCAATGTAGCGCCCATGATTTTTAAAACAATAATAAAATATAATATAAAAAAGGAGATAAGATAAGCTATGATATGAATATGATTAGGATTAATAAAAGGGATAAGAGTTAAAATTAAATAGTTATCCTAATATTTTTTCTAATCAAGTTAATATTTCTAATCTTATACAAATTAGTTTTAGGAGAACCCTAATCACAATATGAGTAAAGCCCTAAAGAATCCTAATGACAGGAACAAGGGCGTGGTGCTATGGCTCACCCCTCGACATGAGTACTAAGATGTCTCGAGTTCGAATCCCACCAGTGGGACTTATGTACCCCTTTATTTTCAGTCTTTCCTTTCCTTGTACTAGGCCATGTGCCTACCTTTGTAATCGAAAAAGAAGAATCCTAATGATATTCAAACTCTATCTAGAGGGGATTGCCTTCCTTATAAATAGGACCCAACCTCTCCTCTCTCTCTCTCTCACTCTTTGTGTGTTTTTTCTCTCTCCCACCCTCTTGTTTTATGGATTAGAAGGGGGATTGACGAGGATCAACAACAACGAGGAGGAAGAAGAATTAATGATTATCATGGGAGGAGAATCGAGGAGATCGATCTAGGATAAGAAAGGAGAAGAAGATAGTTTGGCTACAAAGCAAGTTATGTAATTAGGAGTATCAACTTTAGGGTTAAGTATATATATACATATATATATATATATATATATATATACTATTTATGTATGTATATATTTAATTGAATAAAGGATTTAGATGAAGTATAATGATAACTACTATTCCTACATGAAAGAATAATTGTGGTAGTTAATGATTGATATTAAAATATTTTAATTAATGATGGGATGGAGACGAAAAATGGCGACCAATAGCAGCATCCAACAGATCGGACATGGACTGTGTCCGTATATGACAAATTCGTGCGTGGTTGGAGACAGGTTGCACGGGAGCGCTTGTCGAATCACGATCAGATGGATGGAAATGGACTACGTCGTGCTCAAACGAGGGTCGTGTTTTTCGATGTCTCGAAGAACAAAATAGAACAAGTCGATGGATGCATTAGTCCCTGGAAATGGGTCGTGTGTCTTCTGGACATGGGTTGTATTCGTGCACAAAACCCTAAATCTAGAAATGGGTCATGTCGTCCAGATGCAGACTATCTTGCTCAATCAGTTCAATTTGAACTAGGAAACACGTAACTCAAACACAGACCATGTCACCTCAAATTGGATGTGCTGAAGAATTGAACCTGACGTGGAACGCGTCTCACCTCGACGCAGGTCATGCTCTATCGACTATTGACCCTCTACTTAACCCACGTAGAAAATGGATTGTGCCTGATTTCGACGTTGGTAGTGTTACATCAAGCATTGACCAGTTCGTCAAAATGCTAGGGAAAATAATCATGTTTAGGATTGACGTGGGTCGTGTTTTCCCTTATAATTGATAGATGATATCCCCTAATTGTGTGTATTATATTATTAATTTATCATGTTGCTTGATCTAATTATTGTACGAATCATAACTTAGAAAGCATATCGTGCCTTAAGTTTAATTAGGTTTTAAAATAAACATTACACGTGATTGAATCGAAATGAAGAGTATGTTGTCTCCCAATGATTGTTCTGTCCGTTCGGGGATAATTATCAACCTTTTAAAGCTAAGGGTTTCTTCGGGAATCATTGTTTATGAAGATTTATTGGTGTCAAGGAGAGGCCCCAAGGCCTAGCTAGCCTTGATCGACCCAGGATCAAAGCCAACTGCCTTCATGATTTGTAAAGGCTCATCTAAATGTTTGTAATGTTTGAATAACCTATGACAAAAAAAAACAAAAAAAATTGTCCAAAGTAAAGTGTTAACTCGACTTGAACATATTGAACCTATGAGATTATATTCATCATGATGAGGGATGCAATTGATGTTCTCCCCATCAGTGGTCCAAAGATAATAAGATGAAAGGTAATAAAGTAAATGAGAAGACAATAAAGTAAAGTAAGGTGAATTTATTAGAAACTAATTTTTTTATTATGTCTTTATATATGATTTTTCCTATTGATTATTACCTTTTACATATTGAGCTTCATCACTCATGGGAGAATTGCCTCCCTTACTTTTGATCTTGCAGGTAAATAGGTCTAAATAGATGATGATGGCACAACGAGCATGGTGGTATGATGAGATGACTTGCATATGGCATAGGTTCTGATCGTAGTTTCAGTAAATATTGACTTCTACATGACCTGTTTATAGTGTTGATCAGTCAATTGATCAAAAGTAAAGTCAAAAGTTTGTAGCGTCTTTGAAAGGGAATTCTTCTCAACGATGAGATATGCTTTTAGGGGCATTACATAAATAATGTGTACAACAAAAATACTATCAAATAATCTTAGCTTGTCATTTATTAATGGAACACGACCACATCAAGAGCGACACGACTCACACTACCTTCCTCTTGTTAGGACTCACTCAACTGAATGCAGGCCGTTTTGAGGCCAACACAAACTGTTTTGCATTGTGGGTCTAGGATTTCAATCGATGTTAAGCGAATGATGTTTGACAAAATGTTGAACCCAAGATAAGGTAACACAATGCATTCTAGGGTCATAATTTACTTTGTGTTGTTTGTCATTGGAGGAACCTATATGGTCCACGTCACAGATGATAAGTTTATTTCCTATGTACTTCATTATTGTTTTCGAGGATTGAAGAACTTGTCATGTAGGACATGGTCTATGATAAAAAAAATTCTAGTGCTATGGATTGTATATGTGATCTCTATCCTGAGGGGTGATCAAATGCATAAAAAAACATCGATTCATGTAGAGCAATTATAGATCAAATAAGAGCACTACAACAAAATGATCATCTAAGGACGCATCCTTAAGGACGCAATACATAGCGTTGTCTTTTTATATAAAGCGTCCAATTTTTGTAAGCGACCTAATTTAAGCACGTCATTATAATTCGCGTCTTAATTTTTAAAAATTAAGACACAATAATTTAAGCGTCTTTATATTAGTTCATATCATAATCACACTTCGATGTTGCGCATCCAAATTTAATAATATAGCAACATTATTTGAAATGCATAATAAATTTTGTAATTTTTTTTAATATTGTGTCACAATAAATTATAGTGTAAACAACTTAAGTCAAAATGTAGCAACGTTAATAAAATTGCATCCCCATATAGTAACACTCATTTAATTGCATCCTATTTTTGTAAGCGACCTAATTTATTTGCATTTCAATTTATAATAATTTATTAAGATACAAAATTTACAACACAAAATAATTTATGTCTCTGTATAGCATCGTATCATGACACAAATAATTTGCATTCTCATATTAACCGCATAAGATTATTCATCTTTTTATTTTTTTAAATAAATATTTTTAAAATTATTAAATTGTAAAAGAATAAGAATTGTAATATAAA
>LTAE01014714.1:0-11117 GCA_001647135.1 Pontederia paniculata | reverse complement strand
AGTTGGGTGCCATTTTCGGATGAGAGAGAAACTGGTGGGTTTTGGGGTTATATATGAAGGTAAGTGAGTGGAATTTGTGGTCCAATGGGATGGCACTTAAGTGGGAAAATGGGTCCCACTTGCTTTATTAAAATTTCTGGTTATTACACGAATAAATGGAAACGAATCAAAACCCCGGTGAAAACATCATCAATAACTCGCAAACTCACTGTCATACTCACCGGAATGGACTCTACGATGAATGAAGTGTTCCCCAAAGTTTTCGCCTGAAACTTCCGACCCATAATACTCCTTCCACAAGGCACGAAACGTCCTCAAATTAGTACCAATGTCTTCGTCTTCTCGAGGGCTTCGAAACGATATATAATTTGTAGGGATTTGGCTGTCGGACGACGAAGCAGCGTCGCTCGGAAGTGAAGGCGACGGAGGTGGCGGCTGCTCGTGCGTGAGGAAGGAGCGAGAGGGGGAAAGAAGGAGAGAGAAATGAGTGAGGGTTATTTTTTTTTTGTGGGCCTTTTGTGTTGGCCCGTTTCATCAAGTCAATTGATCAGGATGATTGGGTGGGATCAAACCCGTGCTCACCCGTACATCTAACCCTAAACTATATATTATAAAATTTGGGTTATTTTTATTTTCCTCTTTGAACTATCGCAAAATTTTAAACCTACCCCTAAAGTATAAAATCGGGCAGAAATATGTCTAATTTTTTCTCAATCAGATAATTTCATGCAAGAGTATGGTATTAAATTTAGTAAAATTGTTTTAATTTATTAACTTATTATTTTTCTCATGTAACTAAAAAAATTATTCTCCCCTCTTTCTTCTCTCATTTTTTCTCTTTCTTCTCTCTCTCTCTCTCACTCACTCACTCACTCCCTCCTTTGTCTCTCCTCTCCCTTCGGTGAGCTTGCGTGCCTGAAGGCGAGAAATGGACGACGAGCTCCCACATCGACGAGAATAGAGCAAGAGAGAGAAGAGAGTGTGCGAGAGAAAGAGTGAAAGAGAGAGAAAGAGAGAGGAGTGATTTTTTTTGGGTAATTGATTTTTTTTAATTATAGGGGTAAATGATAATTTTATAAATTAAAAATAAGTTGAATAAATTTAATATCAAATTGTTGGATAAAACTGGTCATACGAGAATTGGCCAATTTTATAAAGAATATATCTAAAATTTCGTGATAGTTCAAAAAAAAGAAGGAAATAACTCTTATAATTTTTTGTCTCTAAACTTACATCGATTTATCAATCAAGTCCTTTCAACATAAGTCCTCCAAAATTTTATTAACTTTATTATTTAATAATTATAAAATTTCATTTTCATCCTTACCTATTTAATATAAAAGCATACTAAAAAATGAAAATAATATATTATCAAGACATTTGTAATCATTAAAAATTATTAACATTTCTATTTATTACGAAATAAAGGAACATTTCTTAGCTATTAAAATATTGAGCTAACATATTTTTTAATGGAATTGATGGAAGGACTTGAGTAATAAATTGGAATTAGTTCAAGAACTAAAATTTTAAAAATTATTGTTCAATTAGTAACATTAGCTCAATGTTCCATCATACTCAGCAACTTTGTAAAAGACAAAACAAAATGTCATTGCATGTAATATAATGTTGACTGAGGTTAACGGAGGTGCATAGCATTTTGCTATGCCTTTTAATTGAATATGATCTGGATCATTAATTTTTAAATTAATGGTTCAAATCATGCATCACATTGGGTGCATAGGAATTTATTATGCACCTCCATTCTATAATGTTTTACGCTTGTATTTTATTGTTGATGTGTTTTGCAGTACTTGGTCATCTTTCCCTCAAAGACAGTTGGCTTTGCTGTATATACGTCTAAGTTCAAAATATTGAAATTTTAGGAGATTCCAAATATTGTCCATCACAAGGTCGTTGATCCGTCACTGTGTCTAGTGATATTTAATATCTTCTGGTTTTCCTTTTGTGTGTTCATTAAGGAAAAGAAATTGAAGAGCTGGGTGCACTGTTCAACCTTAATAGATTACTAGCTGAGGCCACAAAATACGGATTACTAACTATTTGGATCTTCCAGCCCCCATAATACCTCATATGTAACTTCTTCGTCAGAATAAATAGATTTGAAAATTAGACTATGCAGCATAAAGAATTCTAAATTGAACGAGAGGGTTAAAAATTAGACCGGCCAATTCGACTAGTTCAACCACAAATCAGCAGCTGGTTTGATCTGATTTAGCTCCAAGACTAGAAATATCATTGAACTGAGTCAAACTAATTTGAACCGGAGAACCAGTGAATAAAAAAAAAATTGGTCCAATTTTTTTAACGAAAAAATAAAGGTAAAAAAATTGATAAATATGGAAGGAAAGTTTCGAAAAGAGGGAAAATAATTAAAAAAATAAATAATACGCAATAAAAAAATAAAAAGAGGAAACAATATGGGAGGAGAATTAATAAGAGATAAACAAAAATAAAAAGAAAAGAAATGAAAACGGAATAGTGTCTAAGAAAGCTTGACGAGTATTTTTTAACGTTGGTCTCTTGAGTTTGCTTCAATCTCATATCATATGGTCCCTCAATTTTGTTTTGTTTTATAATAAAATTATTTTTGAAATTTTCATATTGATCCCTCAACTTTATTTTGTAATAAAATTATTCTCAAAGTTGTATCATTTTGCTGACATGGCTACCATGTGGACATATAATAATATAATTTTTTAGAAATAGATATAATATCAATATATATTTTATTAAAAAAAATGGCCCCCTCCTCTCTCACACATCAGAAGAGTGGAGGGTGCAGCTTCCCCCTCCTCATTCCCTCCACCTATCGCACAAGAGAGAGGTGGGGAGGGTGCAGCTGCCCATTCCTCTACCTCTCTCACGCAACTTGTTATTATCGATTAGAGGATAATTTTATTACAAAATACAACTTCGAGGATGATTTTATTAAAAAAATAAAATTGAAGGCGAATATGAGATTGAGATAAAATTAAAGAATCAACATTAAAAATTACTTGAAGTTTGACTTATTCAAACAAAACAAATTAATATATCATCGTTACTATTTTATAAACAGATAAATTAATAATAGGTTATCAATAATTAAAATGTTTGATGAACATTACTTTTTTAAAATACAATGACTAATGTTAGAAAAAAAAATTCATTACAAATAATAAAGAATGTAGTTGATAATAAAAAGATAAAATGAAATAAAAGAAGATATTTTGAATGATTTATAGTAAAATAAATTAATATAGCATCATTAACATTTATATAAATAATGATAACTATCAATCATCATGACTTTAAATAAATACTAACTTGTTAAAGCATAATAATAATATTTTTGGATAAATATATGAATATTGGTAAGTTATCATTAAGATTTGATATATTATATAGTAATGATTGTGCTTTAAAATTTAATATTATAATAATAATAATAATATTTTAATCAAATCTGGTTCAACCTAATTAAATTTGATCCAACAAATTCAATCGTGACCTAATTAACCATCCAGTTCGATGCTTAATTCGATTATGAGAAGTTTGATTCCAGTCATGTATGTTTAATTGTAATTTATGCTTGAAATTTTCATTTGAAGTCATACAAGGATTATTGCAAAAAAAAAATCGAGAGGGCCAACCAATTAGATGGTTAGCAGTAGGGAAATGATCATGTGATTGTACTTCTACAATCAAGGAATTATACTTCAAATAAACTAAAGAAACAAGATTATTTTGCAAACCCTTTAAAGAAAGGGTTTATCGGCCGATCAGTAGACTATGCTAAATTGCCGCAACTTGACAGGCGGAATAACCAAATGAATCACAGAATAATTTTCAATCATGAAAAGATGTCCCAGGTATATTATGAGGTTCTCAAATCGGAGTATGCTTCTTCAAGCTCTTGCCTGGTCAATAACTTGGTGGAACCAGAAGAAAATGCTGCTGAAGAATCAGCAACCTGGTCCAAATCAACAGGATTAAGAGAGAAGTAATTTCCCAGTGATGCAATGGTTCTTTCAATGAATGTAAATCTGGAAGGGAGATAGTCTTTCATTCGACATAAGAACTCATCATGTGGCCTTTCCTGATGGATGAGATAACCTTCAGTCTTATTGAATATAAACGTTAACAGAGAACACATATCAAAAGTTAAAAATATATGAGATGAAACCTAGTAACAAGAATTGAATCTAAGAACTGCAATTTTTAAAAGCTTCAGAAGTTCTATAGCAGCTGACCTTATGAGAGATTCACACAGCTGTTATAGATACACAAATGTTCGACCTAGTGCAATGTGCAACCGAAATTTCAAAAGTTTGATGGTCCTAAATGATAGCATTACTATATAGATTCAATATGACAAGAAACTGAAAAATAACGACCTGAGATACAGAAGAATATGCAAGACACATAAAGATGAAAACTTTTAATGGAACAAAAAACTTATCACTTCGGGTAAATTCAACTATCATATCGTCCAAAGCAGAAGAAAAGTCTAGAATTATGTTACCAGCTAAAACAACTGGAATGCTATTCTTATCTGTATCATTTTTGCTATTTTACACTATCATATTATAGCATAGCAAATTAACCAAATTGACCTATATTCTAGTGCTCAAAGCATAGATGCAATATCGATATTTCTTCAGTGAGATGTAATATCTTAGTTTTCTTCAGAGTAAGAAATAAATATCTGATATTTTTTCAGTGTGAGATGTAACATTTGGTTTAGTTAATCAATTCATTTTCTGCAAGTAAATGCAGATACGGATATTTATATTGCATAAAACTGCATAGCTATAATTTGTATAAATAAAAATACCAGTCTATATTTGGGAACCCGTGTGGGAAGTCTCAGGTACTCCATATTCTTTACATTGTAATCCCACAAAAATGACGTATGATGGATCCATCTATTTTTTATTATGGACTGGGCATTTCCACCAAATTTACGGCTATTAAAAACATAATCTGCAAAGGAAAATGAATTTAATCAGACTGCAATATTATGAAAATGTAAACTACAAAACGTATTGGCATACTTCTACACCCTCAAGACCCTTAGAAATTTGATCCATGTACTGTTTTATTTATGCTAAAAAAGTCGGAAAAGAGAAATCGCGTGATATCACGTAATATCTAATGTGAAGATTAGCTGTATTTGTTTCAAGTTTTGGAAACGGTTATTGGTGCCAAGTATGATTTCTAAGATGAAGGAAACAACACATATAACCATTCAACAAGAAAAAATTTGCGTGTATTTTGAGGGGTCGGGTGGGGGAGGCAGAGCAGCAAAAATTTCAGATTGGCCTTCATGTACAGGTGCACTAGAATGTAGTTATGGTACTAAAAACTTTAGAAGTTCAATTGAATTCCAGATATTATGCATTTGTGGCTTGGCAATACCCCATTTTGCATATATACTATGGAGGAAATATAAAAGCAAATGAGACGGTAAATGCAAATAACTAACTACAAGTGAATTTCATTCAAGCAAGTCATTCAGCATAGACATGCAAAATGAACTTGTAATATCTTTATTAATGAAAATAAATTAAGTGAAAGATTGTCTCCATCTCATGTACCATTTTCACGAAGATGGAAATCACCAAACCCATGAAGCACTTCCCCATAGAGCTCGCCTGACCACGACATGATAGGTTGAGGATATGGCTGCAGGTCAGGAATAGCATCCTTGTTGCAAATGAAAGATATAAAAACTGTGTCGTTATCAACAATAACAGTACCCCCTCCACTAAATCTTCTAATCACAGGAACTCGATCACGAAGCACATACTTCAATTCCACAAGTTCAGACGGCTTCCTGGATATTCATATATTCATGCTGATGGTCAGAAATCCACAATATGAGACCTTTGCACTATCAGTTCATGGCTCCAAGTACTTTTTGACAAACCCAGACCATGCAAGATTAAAAGTTTTAACAGTCATAACTCGAAGAATCAACAAGCAGGCCACATATTTGATATAAGAGTTATAGATGATTTACCCAGATATCCCCATGACAATATTAGGATGGTTGGTCCCATCATTGATAATACACCAGTTTTCTGTGGAAGTCCGCAACAGCTTTTCTTCCAAATAAAGTTGCTCCAGAATAGGTTTGGTTTTCATTCTAAGCAGATTCATCAGAGGCAGTCCCATATTTCTAGTTTTAGATAATGACATTACTAAATGTCCCAGTAGTTTCAGCAAAATTTTCCACTTTTTACCTCAATAATATGCTTTAACAGTACCTGATATATAATATATCAAATTTAGAAGTGTATTTTGCTGCCAAAAAGAGAAAAGAAAAGAAACACACACATACCATGAAGGAAGACGAACTATATTTTCCATTGATTTGAAAACCAGAGGTGCTCAGATAAAAGAAAATAGCAGTGCAAGAAAAATAATCAAATTGTTGCAGAATAATGACCTTAAGACATCATAAACGAAGCTTGTAGTATAAAGGGTTAATTCATGCGTATAAAGTAAAAAGAAATATGCAACACTTCTATTATGTATTCGGATAGCCTCTCAGGGCAGTAACTCATAAAAGGACAGGTGACCAAATTTGTTCTCATCCTACACAACATAAATGGTAAGGCGTAAAAATTTCTTTTAGAATGGAAAAGATGGCTACCAGAGTTGTCGTCGTTCAATTTTATTTAAGAGAGTGGAATTACATCAATGTTCATATGTACATAACAAATTCCCTTTAAATTTAATCTCCTGTCACAAACTTGCCAAAGTCACATCATGCAAGATAATGTTGTCCATGTAGCATCTCTTTCCTCCGAAAATAACAGCATTTCTTTGGGACCATATTGCCCAAAGGATAATTAAGGGAAGTACGCAATTGTGCCACAAGACATACACCCTAATATCTTTTTGTATGCCTCTATGTTGAAAAGATCGCCAAAAGCTTCCAGCCGAGGCAAGATCAAGCCATCGACGTCTCATTGTTATCCATACCACCTTTGCCACCCCGCCTCAAAGAAAAGATGATTTATATCATCAGCAGCCTCAGAGCATAGAGCGTCGCATTGAAATCCCCATCCAGGAGCCAGCATGTGCTCAGTTTGACCCACATCAAAGGTGCCGAAATTCATCCCAAATTTTCTGATCGCCGTGCATCCTCCTCAAAAATCATTTTCATTCCAGCATGAAAAACCTCACTTTTTCCTCTCCAGTTTCTTCAAACAATTTTCTAAAACATAGTTTTATAGGTTTAACAGAATAATTTAAGTCTGAATAGTTGAAACAAACACCAAGTAGAGGAACCAATATTCATCAACCTCTTGAATTTTGACAAGGTTCTTGGACAGAAGCATATATTTGTGTGAAAGATTGGATTGAAGAGACTTGAGAAGGGAAGGCACTAAAAAGGCTGCAAATTGGAGAATCCTCATGAGGGATAAGGAATACAAAGGTGGACAATAGAAAGTTTATATTGCTGACCTGTATATTCTTTTTTCTGAGAGAGGCTGACCCGTATATTCTTATGTTATTTTGCCTACATATATTTTGTGATTCTTGCAGGAAACTGTTGTGTTTAACATTTACTGAGGGCAAAATTAGGAGAAGGCACATGCACAAATGTGAAATGTACAGCACCAAAACTCTGTCTTCTCTTGTTAACTTTGAGAAAAAGTGGTTAACATTTCTAACAATTATATTTCCTGTTGACAATTGAAAAATGTTTGACATCCGTGTGACAATCATTGTACATCTGAAGGTTCTTCATGACATCTATTGGTGTCCCTGGTGCCATTATCAGGGTAAAAGAAAAAGCTAACTTATCGTGTCATGCCTAAGTTAATTTTCCATCAGCTTGTCCTCAGTATCATGCTGTTTGGAACATACCAATCAGCTTTATTTGTGCTATTAGTTATGCTACTTTCTCCAAAATTGGAACCATTCAAGGATGCTTCTTATCATCTGAAGTGAAAACATTACTATCACTTCCTTTATGTATCCAACTGACTCCAGGCTCCTTCATGTTTTTTGCTTCATAATCTTCCGAATCTATGACACCATCCACCTTTTGCATTTGCATATATGTTAGATAGTAAGATGTGTACCTACATCATCAGGATTCAATTGAAAAATGTGCTCAGCAACTTTGTAACCTAGACATTGATTCATATGCACTTTGTTTAAGAAATTATTCTATGCACTAGGCGTTCACTGAGAAGAGTTTTCAGTGTAACAATGTCACATTCGGTAGATGTCTCCCTCATGAACCTGTCAGCCTCGTCTCATAGCCTTGCTTGACAGGAAGACCAACCATGCAATTATAATGCTCCAGTCCACGTCCTATCCCTAGGTTCCTCATAGGATGACTTAAAAAGTAAAATTATTCAGCTACTAGAACTAGGTGGGCACGAGCTAATAATACAGCAATAAAAGTTACACAAGTCAATGCCTCTTCTACCGTTAACAAACTTAAAGGTTTCCAGGACTTCATTGGCAAGCCCTAAATGTGCATATACAGTTATAATGAATTTCCAAGAAATGATGTCTCTGCTAGGCATGCTTGTGAAAGTTGTAGTCGCATCCTCAATGCTACCACTCCTTTTTTAGGGTCAAAAGGATGGATAGCATGCTCTTGTCATTAGTGCTACCACTCTTAGCATACATGTGTAGTTAGACCATTGACCATGTTTATATAGAGCATATATAATGTTTTATGAGCGTGGGCATTCAGTACCTCACCATTTCTCAAGGCCGAAAAACAAAACAGGAGATCAAAAACACTGACATTAGGCTTCTTCGAGTAAGTAACTTATTAGGCTTTACACCCTCTTCTACCATTTCCAAGAATAACTCAAGGGCTTCTTCGAAGAAGACATTTTGTACAGGAACTGCTATGCCTAATAAAAATGAGGCCATTGTGGCTTGTCAGTGCATGGTAGGTGCGGCAAGCACTGTGGATGTAATACCCAGCATTTTATAAAATAGAAAATAAAAAATAAAATAATAAGTTGGAGGTTGGGTCATACTATAAATAGACCTCTTAAGAAAATCTGACAACTCTTTTGGCATTTTCTCTCCAAAACCCTAGCCGTCAGGGACCCTCTCTCTTCTCTTCTCTTCTCTTCTTCCTTCTCTTCTCTTCTCTTCTTCTCTTCTCCCAAGCACACAGGTAATGGATCTAGGCCTTCTCCTCCCTTAGGATTGTCCTTTTTCTTTGTTTTAACTCTGTACCAAATCCTTAGGAGGCGGTGGAAGAGAGGCACAACACGAAGAACGAAGAGAAAACTAGATCAAGGAGAATACAAAACGGAAATCCAACAGGAAAAAGGTATGTAACATGGCGGATCCCTTTAGAATGGGTTTTCATGATAGATCAATGCATGCTAGGGCTTCTTATGATATTATGACGGATTCTATATGATGATCATATGCCATATGATTCTGTTTTTTTTAATCCCCATGATGAATATATGATTTTTCTGCGCTAGAAAAGTTTTACATGTATATTGATGAGAGATCCATTCAAGAATATAAGAATGTATATGATGTAGATTTTAAGACTGAAAACTTTAGAAAACATAGTACTATAGATCCCCATATAATAATATACCTATAGGAAGGAATATCGGATCTGTTCAGAGAAGAAAAGGGGTGAAATTCGCCTCGAAATTTCCCGACACGACCGTGACGGACATGTCACGGGCTGTGACGGTGGCAGTCGAGGGACGGCATTCGGTCATGGTGCCGTGACAATAGAAGATGGGATAAATCCATCACGGCCGTGAAGACTTCTTCACGGGCCGCGACGTCGAGTCGTGAACACGGGTCCCGTAGTGTGAACGATCACGGACGGTTGCAAGCCGTGACTATAAAACTGACCCTATTCGGTCACGGGCCGTGACCATGTTGAACAAAAAAATGTGCGTTCAGTCACGGCCGTGACAGACCTATCACGGGTCGTGACCTTATTTTCCAAGTTCAATGCATGCCGAAGTTTTCCTATTTTAAGTATAGATGTTGTAGAACTTTTCTGTAATCTTAAGGACTACATGTGGACAAGATAAAGGGTTAATCATCTTCACAAAATTAATGATGAGGCCGCCATCCATTGAATGTTTAGGAGCGATGCATTGAATGTTTAGGAGCGACAGAGTTAATGATGATGAGAGACTCGTAGATCAGCTGCTACCTAGTTCCTGTTGCTTAGCCTTCTCCTCGCCTTGCAACAAATCGAATTTCTCGAGTATCCTTTCGGTCGAGGCCTGTGCACCCCCACTGACCTATTGGTGATGCCTCTAAAGACTTATAAGCCACTCAAAGTCACAACAAAGCAACCCTCAAAGTCATTAATAGGATAAGAAGAACTTAAGAAGATAACCACTTGGTTTACTACTTGCATTGAGCATATTGCATTAGTTGCTAAGGAATGATATTTATGTATTGAATATATATGTTAAGTACAAAGAAAGTTTAATGATGAATGCAATGTATAAGATGAAAAGATTCAATGATGATGAATGATGGCAGAAGTGTAATTGACATTTGACTACCTACATGGTAAAGTCATAGCTTACCCTCATGCAAGAAAAGTATGTTAAAGATGAAAGATGATGTAAGAAATAAAGTACATGAAAGGTATATATGTATGATGTTTTATGATGACCCTTATGTTATGAAAAATGATGTTTAAATATATGATGATGTAGTTATTTTCATGCTTTTGATTTTATCATGAAAATTACTTTTCTATTGTGCCATAAATATCTGTGCTTCATAGCTCACAGTGGTTTTGTTTGCCCCCTGCTTTGGTTCCTGCAAGTCAGTGATCCCGGATGTCATGGTTCCTGGTGGTCCTAGTGGCGACAGGTGTTCGTGATGATGCTGCTTGCACATGAGTAGTGGTCCATAGTATGATGTATGTTAGTCTAGTCTCTTTTATTCAGTTGTAATAAGGAAAGAAACTAATATGTGATGTGAGACTATGAGACTTTATGTCATGTAAGTTTTCCGCATTTATGTTTTATGAAAAGAATTATGAAGACTTATGCTTTTATTTATTTTATGTATTCCGCATTTAGTTGACCAGTCTTAGTGTCAACTTTAAAGTCAAATATATG
>LTAE01014713.1:7235-18353 GCA_001647135.1 Pontederia paniculata | reverse complement strand
ATTAAGTAGTAGAAATGTTGAGCATATTTTAATCATTCAACGTATAATCAATGGTGAATCATAAAGTTATGATTTATAAATTTTATCATTAATTATGTATTAGATGGTTAAAATATGCTCAACATCGTCATATACATACAATATATATATATATATATATATATATAGATAGATAGATAGAGAGATTTTATTTTGTTGATCTTAATATGTACCTCGAGAAAAAAGAAGTTGTGAAACGATCGCAGGTATGGTGGTTTCATTTCGTGCCAAAGGTTATAGAACTTAGAGCTCCGACCAAGTGCCCCCATCATTATCTTAAAAACTTTGAAATATCGGGATTTAATGGTAGTAGACATCAACTTGAGCTTCTGAAGTTTCTTCTTGCAAATGCCATTCAACTTAAGGTCATGACCGTGTTTTCTCAATCCTTGCTCATTAGAAATTCAATGAGAGGATCCTTGGTCTAGTATATAACGCCTTCAAACCTACACTCCGCCACGTGGTCAAGATGTGAACCTGGGGACGCTACTTTGACACTTTGACTAGTCAATAAAAAATTTATGAAATAAATATAAAAAATAAAATAAGACTGAGATGACTAAAATGTTCAATAAATAAAAATGCGAAAGGTGAATAAACTGAGAGTCTACACGTCTCTCAACAATAAGGAGTTCAATATCTTGACAAATGACCATACAACTCAATTATTCAAAATAGAGATATCTAATAATAAAGGAGACTCTGAAGACATCCATGTGCAGGCACAATTCACCACGAGCTTCAGTCATCGCACACCATCAGCATCAGAAATCTACCATAGCCTAGTTATTAATGAGATTCAACACAAGAGAAATGATATCTCATGAACATAAAACTCTTAGTATGTAAGACAACAAGTACATAAAATAAATAAATAGATATCAACATGAAGATGGATATTAAGATGACATTTCATTAGGCTTTTCATATTATAACAATAGTCACAATGATAGACAACAAAATCTAAGCCTATTGTAAGGTAAAGTCATACTTTCAAGGACAACACCAGGAGTTCATACCTACCATCTACCCTTGAAACAATATCAAGAAAGTCATACTTATCCTGGAATAGCATCAGGAATACATCTACCCTAGAACAACATCAAGAGAGTAATAATATTCTAGAACAACATTAGGATTGTATCTCATATCTTGAAACAACCTCAAAACATTGATAGAGTAAACCAAATCTTGGAATAGAATCAAGATTATACCTTTGCTCTGGAACAACATCAGAACATAAACAAGATACAAAATTTCTATATTAGTGTAAGTAATCTTATCCCATTAATGTGTTCAAATGAATTTGGGGTAATTTAATTGAATGCTCATGAGTCTTCTAGGTACGCCGATTGTTAGTGGTGGTGCACTAACCACGACCAATGCCTTAAAAGGAGAGGATGCACATGAATCCTCTTCGTTGAAGAGCGGGAGCTACCTAAACAACAGGAACCATGTAGTAGCCACGCTACTCACCCTATATAATTAACACTGTGGCTCCAAATAATGGTCGTCGTCCTATTTGTGTTATTAATCTTGCACACTTACTTCAACAAAGTTCTTAAATTTTTCTATCAACAAATTTATAAAGAGTCTTGATGCAAAGTGCTCGAAAAATTTTGGTACGTCCCCGCATCTCGCATGTGTCGCCTGATTGCATCGCTCATCGTCTTGCACATGTACGATCTGCCAAGAGCTACTGACGATGCACCTGCTTGGCGCATGACAGCACTACATGGCAGGTGCAAGCGCAGCACCTGCAATTGGCACATGATGCATTGGCGCATCCATGCGCCAAGTGCAGGTGCTGCTGCCACCTGCACCTGCATGGTGATGGCAGCAAGCACCTGCAATGATGGCAGGGCTGCTGCCATGTCAACATTGTAGGTGCACCAGCACCTGCATGTTGATCTACGCATCTGCATGTTGATGATGCAGGTGCGCCGACACCTTCCTACGCACCTGGTGCGCGGTGCGCCGGGAGACACCCCGCCGATAAAAAAATAATTAAATTAATATTANCATTAATAACATAATCATGATTAACTATTTAGTCGAATCTAAATTTAATAAATTAGGCGTTTACTTGATGACGTTCTAATATATAAAAATATTGCATAAATAGATTCAATGTCCACACTTCATAACAAAAATTCATATATATTAATTTAATCATGATTAAATCTGCAGAATTCATTGAAAAAATTATATATCTAATATATTATTTTATGTACAAAAAATTCACCGAAAAATATACTTTCGGGTTCGTCGAGATTTGTCCTAAGCTTTTGGGGGCGTTCTCTTCGATGTGTCTCTTATTGAGATAGAGGATCTTCATCTCATAGGCCGAACAAAACATGCGGGATGAGAGAAAGATGGAAGAACAAGCATGAACAAGAGGGAGAAGAGGATGAGTCCATCTTACCTAGAGCCGACCATAGAAATTTTGAATAATAAAAAAAATGGTGACTCAAATCCTTAGACTATATTTATTATGTCTTTCCTCTTTATTGGATCTGGATTGTGGGTTAATAAATTTGGGTGTTACATAGTACTCGTGCATGTGAAGCTAGAGCTCAATTGGTGATTCATTTTTAACCTAGCTAATGGTTTTTGTGTAACTTTTTTATGTACCAAGAGAAAAATATAACTTGTTATGTTGTGATCGATGTCGGATTCATTTTTCGTGATCTTTTGATGACCGGATTAATTCATAGCAAATTAACAAGGCTAATTTTTTAATGCGTGTAGAAGCGAACAAGAAATAAATTATAGCTACAAGTTCTGCCATAATTTTAACAATCAATTTTCTTTTTCATTGATGGATTCATTATTTGTGTTCTTTCTTTTACTTATTTTAAGTAATTAATTAAAGATGGCGTCTTTTCGTTGAGAGAGGGGACTTGCTTCCTTGAAATCAAATTATCTGAATATTAATTTTGATTATTTTTTTAACAATGTTTTCATAACCATATCAGAAATCGAACCAAACGTTCAACCCACAATTAGATCGGTCAGATCGAGTTAGACCAGATTGAAACAGATTTTTATTAAAATAATATTATTTATAGTAATTTAAAACATATGGCACAATTAATACTATATAGGGTTCAATGAAGGTGCTCCTACTTAACTAAGGAGCACTATGTTACCTACCTCCTCAATTATAGGATACTAGATCTATAATGAATGTAAAAAAAATAGAAGAAAAAAATTTAACATGCACCATCGATTTAACATCGTACAATTGAGAAGATATGTAACATAGTACTCCATACGTAAGTAGAGAACACCTTCATTTATCTCTACTATCCTACTATATAATAAGTTAATAATTATTAAAAACCATTATTGCTTCGATATTAATGTAAAATAACATTTATTGTGTTTCAAAAAGTTAATACTTATTTAATATAATGATGATTGATAAATTATTATGATTATTATTACTTATATAATACTAATGACTTTATATCATTTTTTAAATATACTATAACTAATATTTTATAAAAAGATAGAAAACTTTAATTATAACATATTAATTATACATTATAATAAAAACTTATTATGGTTTTAAAAGAATAATATTCAATAATTTTTTTCATTTTATCAAAAGTTTAATTACCTTTTCTTTCTTTATTTTTAATAATTTTCTTTTCTTATTTACACTTTCTTTTTTCACTTTTCTATTTTATTCCACTCTTTTATTACTGATTTCATCTTTGTTTTATATTTTGTATTTTTTTCTTCTTTCTAGACACATTTAACACTCTAGTATTGATATTTTTCATTTTATTTTATCTTTTATGTTTACCTCTTCTCATTTTCATTTCGGCCTTTTCTCTTTTATTCTCTATATTAGTATTTCATTTTTTTACTTTTTCCAATTTTAGTTAGGTTATTTCTTATTCTATTAACTTTCTTCATGTTTTTCCTCCTTAATTGCATGATTTAACTTTCCTTTTTTATTGCATTAATCACATAATTATACATTAATTACACAAATCAATATTAAATCACCATAACATAACTTTCAAATTTAATTTTCTTTGTTTCTAAATTTTGTAAATGAATCGGATTTTCACTCAGTTCACTGATTTTTCGATTTTTCTTAGTTTTCCGGTTCAAGCCGGTCTGATGTTCTCTCCGATTTTGACATAAAACCGAATCGGACAGACTGTTAGTTCACGATTAAACCGTTCGAACCGACTGATATGGTCTGGTTTTAATAACAAATTGATCAATCAACGGTTTAGATTAGTCATAACTTTTTTCTATATGTAACGTACAGAGTCAAATTATTCATAAACTAATTTGATAAATCAACGACTTAGATTAGTCATAACTTTTTTCCTAGGCCTAAAATGCAAACCATAATCTCCCAACTGCCCATCGTAGATTTTTTATTATTATTGTAGTCAACATACCAAGTTAGAGTACTTTTGGAAAATTTATTAATGATTGAATTAAGTCTGGAACTAGCTATTATGATCACATAATTAAGACAATAGTACTAAAATGATGAGAATGTGATTGTTTTGATTATTATGGAGATGACTGTTGGAGTCATTAATATGCCATTATAAAGTGTGTGATAATAGCATAGGCGGGGTGCGAACTTCATGAGCCCTTGATGCCTATAAGGAAAAAAAATTCTTCTATATTGTCCATCGATTGAGAGCCCCAAAATCGCCGACAATTTTTTTTATTCTATAACATTAGTATCAGAGCTCCTGGTGATCTCCTTGGCGATCTTCAAATGCCACTATTTGGTTCCCATCTATGTATCACGTCCGATCCGTCGCATTAGTAATTTTTTTAGTTATCGGATATGCGAGGAAGACCAGTAGTTAAATCGCCTTTGATGATAGTTCTATCAATAATCTTTGAACTGCATTGTTCGATGCTTCCGACTCGCGCACCTATAACCAGACAACTATTCTCTCATGCTTGTTTTTCATGTTCTTTGTTTTTCTTTGCATTTCCATCGTAATGAGTTTTTCTTTCCGCAAATCAGGTACGCTCTAATAAAACACTAACTTATTTCTTTTGTAGCCTAAATTTCTTAATTATCATAGGGAACCCGAATGACTTCCAATTTCCTTCCACATAATTCATATCACCTTTTTTAATCTTGCTATTAGAACTATATTAGATAGAATCTTATCTCAAATATATAGATGTTATAATTTTGTTTAAAAATAATTATTAAGGCCATATCATAATATTTTTATCATATTATAAGGACATAACAATATCATGAGTTTTCTATACAGTAGTTCAATTAGAATATATAGGGCATGTTCTTTTATTCTCGTTCATATTAAGCTAAAATAATTGATATTTCTCTTTCTCATTTATTTATTTATATTTTCTTAAATTACAAAGCAAATTCATGTCATTGTTCGTTGACAATAATCAATATTAAATGTCCATTACTTTCTTTATTTATGTAATTTGCAATTTTCTTCAAAATCTTCTGAATTCTTAATGTATCCTTAGACCACCGGAGTCACTAAATCCGTAGTCTTAAAAGAGGTGGACAATTGAATATGATTTTTAGATGCACCACCCAATTCCATGTTGTTCTCCTGGACATCGTTTGAATGCGAGAACTAGGGCTAGAAACAACTTTAGTTCTCGTTGATTCTGTCAAACGTCTCTAAAAAAACATAATGATGATGGGAACATGATTCTGATTAAAGTGCATGATTCTTGTCAATTCGAGACCCAAAGTTCTTGCTAGAGGCAATAACTCATTGGTTCTTGTTAGAAACCAGAATTGATTTTTTTTAGATTTTTTGCACAGGCCTAAAAGTAGCTATGGAATTTGCCATTTCCTTCAAAATCTTCCAAATTGTTAATGTATCCTTCGACCATCAGGGTGACTGAATCATCAACCTTAGAGGAGGTGTGGACAATTGAATATGGTTGCCACATACACCACCCAATTCCATGTTGTTCTCTTGGGTTTGGTTTGGATGCGAGAACTAGGGCCAAAACCAGCACTAGTTCTCGTTGATTATGCAAACACATATAACAAAACATATTTATGACAAGAACCATGGTTCTGATCAAAGCCCATGGTTTTCGTCAATTCTAGAACCGAAGTACTTACTAGAGACAAGAACTCATTTGTTCTTGTTGGAGAGCAGGACAAATGACTCATTAAATCAGTTATAGTTTGTTTATGGTACATGCTACTTGAATAACTGTAGTAATTCTAGAGCTAATACGTGCAATAAATCCTGACTTTTTGGAAAGGATGCATGGTTTCTTTTTTCTACATTTTTTTTGCATAAGCCTAAAAGTAAATGTGGAATTTTTAATTTTCTTCATAATCTTTTGAATTCTTAATGAATCATTCGATCACCGAAGTGACTTAATTTGCAGCCTTAGACGAGGTGTGGATAGTTGAATTCGGTTGCTAGATGCATCACCCAGTTCTATTTTGTTCTCCTAGACCTTGTTTGGATGTGAGAACTATGCCAAAACCAGCCCTAATTCCCGTTGATTTTACCAAACACCTCTAAAAAATATAATGATGATGGAACCTATGGTTCTGATCAAAACACATGATTCCTATCAATTCGAGAACCAAAGTTCTTGCTAGAGTCAAGACTCATTGATATTTATTGGTGAACAAAATTATTTTTTTTTCTTTTTTTTTTCATAAGCCTAAAAGTAGGTGTGCATCCACATTCTTTTTAACAGAAAAAGAAAAAAAATTCATTAGCTAATTCTTTTGGTTCCTCTTCATCAATTTTTTCCTCATACAAAAAAATTCATTAGCTAATTCTTCTGGTTCCTCTTCATCAATTTTTTCCTCATACACAATGCTGCAAAAAATGATAAGATCCTTTTTCTTCTTAATCTGATAGTTAGACGAAAAAAAGAATTACTAAAAAAGAAGTTTGCAAAGAAGAAAACTAAATAAATGAAAATTTTCAAATCTTTTCATGGTTGTCGGCACTTCCATCACTCAAATTCTCTAAGTGCATATTTTGAATGAATGAATTAATTAGAACGTTAACAATTAATTAATTAGAAAGAAAGTAATAATGAACAAGGACAAGAACCGCTAAAAACTCGAACAACGAAATAATAAGAGTAAATTAGTCAACTATCTTTTCCTTGCTAGCATGAACCTTATGAACTTGACCCTTGTTGTCTTTACTTTTTTCACTCATTAGTTCTTTTTTTTTCTTTTTTATTTTTTTGCATAAACTTAAAAGTAGTGTGCATCAACATTCTTTTTGAAAGGAAAAAAATATCCACTAGCTAAGTCTTCTTCTTTCGCTTCCACTTCATCAATTTCTTCCTCATACATAGTCTCATACATAATGGTACAAAGACATTGAGATGGCCCTTGATTTTATAGACTTTTCTTCTTGATATGATAGTTAGGAGAAAAAAATAATTAATTAAAAAGAAGTTTGTAAAGAAATTATTAAATAAATGAAATATTTTGAACATTTCATGGTTATTGCGAAAACAAGGAATACGAAAGAAGATAACTGGAGGAAAAGCGCTCAGCTTTCTCATTGATGTTTGTATCAAATATATACATATGATGTCAAACTATAATAAAACTAAATTTCTTACAACCAAATCTAATATAGTTGCAACTAAGCAGATATGTACAGAAAACTAGATTCATTCGGATGTTCAAGTTTGTTTCTCAAACTGAAAGATAACAAGGTGAGATCCTGATGATATATCCTGATAACTTCAATACTCCCACTCAAGAGGGAGCGTGTAAGTCACAAACGCCCATCTTGCGTAAAAGAAATTGAAAACGATCGCGCCCAAGTGCTTTGGTGAATATATCGGCAAGCTGATGTTGAGTAGGAACATATGCAGAACTAATAACTTTTGCTTGAACATGTTCACGAACAAAATAGCAGTCAATCTCGATGTGTTTGGTGCGTTCATGAAAAACTGGATTAGCTGCAATATGAGGGCCGATTTATTGTCACATAAAAGTTTGATTGGAGGCAGAGGATTGATACATAAAGAAAATAGAAGATCTCTAAGCCATATGAGCTCACTAGTTGTGATTGCGAGTGCACAATACTCAGCTTCAACCGATGAATGAGAAACTATAGGTTGCTTCTTTGCTTTCCAGAAAATAGGATTACCGCCGAGTGTGATGAAATATCCAGTGACAAATCGTTGAGTAATAGGACAACTTGTCCAATCTGAATCACTAGATGCCACCAAATTTATGGAGGATGCCTGCAAAAAAATCCCGGAACCAGCAGATGATTTTAAGTATCGAAGGACACGAAGAGCAGCATCCCAATGTCGCTGTTTTGGATCAGACATAAACTGTGAAAGCACATGAACTGGATAACACAACTCAGGCCTTGTTATTGTCAAATATATCAGACGCTCGACAAGGCGCCTGTATTTGCTGGGATCATATAGAGAATTTCCTGGATTAGTTGCTATTTGATGGCATTGTTCCATTGGAAATGCAGTTGGTCGACATCCTGTAAGCCCACATTCAGCAAGAATGTCGAGTGCATATTTGTGTTGGCATAAGAAAAGTCCAGTCCCCTTATGGATGACGTCAATGACTAAGAAATAACGCAACGGTCCGAGATCCTTGAGAGGAAAGCAAGAGTGTAAATATCTCTTGAAAAGAGAACGAAATTTTGTATTATTACTGACAACAAGCAAGTCATCAACGTATATAAGAATGACAAGAAATATTGAGTCGCGACTGTAGGCGAACAATGAGGGATCAGCCTTAGATTGAGTAAAACCATATTTTTTTAGTGCCTCTCTAAGTTTAGAAAACTAGTTTCGTGATGCTTGGCGCAAACCATATAGAGATTTTCTAAGTCGACAAACTGCATTCGAAGATGGAGAAGGTACGCCAGGAGGAAGGTCAATATATACTTCTTCATCCAGGTCTTCGTGAAGAAAAGCATTGTGCACATCCATTTGATGAATGGACCAATTCTTTGAAACAACAACAACAAGTAAGCAACGAATAGTGACAAGCTTTGCGACTGGAGCGAATGTCTCATTGTAATGACACCTTCAACCTGGGTAAATCCTTTTGCCAAAAGTCTTGCTTTGAATCTCTCAATGCTTCCATATGCTTGTCGTTTAATTTTGAACACCCATTTGCATCCTCTTGCACGCTTACCAAGGGAAGTTCTTGAATGGTCCAATTTTTATTGGCAGCAAGTGCATGTAGCTCAGATTGCATTGCTTCACACCACCGAGTATCCTGCAAAGGCCTCATGATAGTTTCTAGGCTCTCGATCAGAATGTAATGCCGCAAGAAATGATTTATATGAATATGAAAATTGATCATAAGAAACAAAGTTTTGAAGAGGATACCGAGTGCCTGAAGAACTGAATGTTGGAGAGAGCAAGAGGGAGAGTGTTTACTAAGTGTTGTATGACAGACATATTCTTCCAAATATTTTGGTTCTTGTCGCATCCGTGAAGATCGAGTATCAGTATGTAACTGATTATCAATAATGTCACTTTAAAGCAAAGCTGGTGATTGTCCATCAGAAGCTAACTGTTCAAAATCAGCTGGCACATTATCCATTTGTGTCATATCATAAGATGTATTAATGCTTTGTTGAGCATCAGAAGGTGTACATACTTCTTCACCAATGATAGGTTGTTCAACAATCTGTTCCCCCTGAATCTTTAATGGTGATCCTGCAGTGTCAATGAATACCTTCGATGTTGATTTTGTATGAGCAGATCCTTGTGAAAAAGGAAAAAAATTCTCGTCGAATTTAACATCTCTAGAGACAAAATACTGATTAGTTTTCAAATCATAAAGACACCATCTCCCTTTTTACCGAAAGGATAACCTACAAATATGCATTTCCGGGATCTGTCACTAAATTTATCTACAAGTTGTGAAGCAGGAATTCGTGCATAACATAATGACCCAAAAACTCGCAAATGTTGAATGAAGGTGGTCGGCCAAAAAGAGTTACATATGGCATTTTATCATGTAAGACAGTAGACAGTGTACGATTTATTAAGTATGTTGCCGTTAAGACACATTCTCCCCAAAACTTAAGCGGCAAAGATGCTTGAAAAAGGAGAGATCGTGCAACATCAAGTAAATGTCGGTGTTTTCTTTCGACTCACCCATTTTGCTGAGGTGTATGAACACATGAAGTTTGATGTAATATGCCTTTGTTTGTAAAGAAATTTTTGGAAAGAAATTCCATCCCATTATCACTTTGTACAATTTTAATGTTTTTGCCGAATTGATTCTGAACCATGTGACAAAAGTTTGTAAAGGAATGATATGTTTCAGATTTTGCCCACATTAAGAAGACCCACGTGCTTCTACTAAAATCGTTGACTATTGTTAAGAAGTAATGTGCTCCGATTGATGAAGTTGTTTCATATGGTCCCCAGATATCACAATGTACTAAATCAAATGCATTAACTACCTTATTTGAACTAATAGGAAACTTGGTTCGACTCTGTTTGGCCCGACAACAAACACCACATAGTTTGTCAGACTTATTTTTATGCAAAGATAACTCAAAGCCTTTCAAAACATAAGAATTAGAAGGATGGCCTAATCTCAAGTGCCATAGATCTGCAGAATCGATTGAGGATGTTTGTTTGCTTGAAGATGTGTTGCCACTTTTCGCAAATAGTAAACACCTCCCAGATGCTCACCCAGTCCAATCAGTTTCTTCGAGGATCGGTCCTTGATCAAACACGAGGTTGGACGAAATGTTATGTAGCAGTTCATATCATTTGATAATTGTGCTACTTATATTAAATTGCAACTGAATGTAGGCATGTATAACACATTCTGTAAGGAAAAATTGCCACCCAAATCAAATGTGTCTATCTTAGAAGCTGCAAGAGAATCGCCATTTGGAATCATAATAGGCCTCAAATTAGATGCTTCCTTTACATCAGTAAGTCATTCCAAAGTCCCTGTCATATGCATAGAGGCGCCACTATCCAATATCCAATTAACATTAGATTTATTGGAAAGAAGATGAATACCAGACATGTGATCAGGTTCTTTATCATCTGGTCCAATGATTGTTAAAAGCCTCTGAAGTT
>LTAE01014712.1:2032-13151 GCA_001647135.1 Pontederia paniculata | reverse complement strand
GGTCGCCCTCTTTATATCTCTGGTCGACCGTCTATGCCTCCTCCTCCAAATACATTCTACTCTGATACTGGTCGACCTCTCCATATCATTGGTCGACCGTTTGTGTTCCACTGCTGCTCATATGACCTCCTCCTCTTGATACTGGTCGACCGCTTATATCCTTAGGACGCCCACTGCACACATATGGTTCTTCATGATATGTATTGTGTGCAGTGGTCGTCCATTCCTTCAGCTCAGGTCGACTGTTGTACTGAACTTGTCTATATCCTGTTACAGAAATCAGCTTCAACAAGTTCATTAGTACAAACTGAGTTCACTTACAAATTTGTGATCATTCAAAACATTCTCGGGATCCTAGATTCAACAGTATTAAATAACTAGGATAATAAGTTAACTTAATTGTTTTTTATCCCAATTTTGATTAGGAGTCTCTTAAAACCAATTTGGGTAGGGATAAGAATATTAAAAGATTAAGAGACTAATTTGACTTTTGACTCTTATTTATTATATTCTTAATCCTAATCATACTCTACTTTATCTTTCCTTTCATTATATGAAATTCCTGGGTGTTACAATAAGACTTTGAATGCTTCTAATTTTATGAGTCATATTTGAAAAACTCCATGAATTTTTTTAGGATCTTTCATTTTGCACAATTCAAGTTTCTTCTGCATTGTTCAAATTAAGGTAGTTAACCGGACCCCAAGAAACTTATTAAGGTACATATTTTCATACTATCATGCTTATTAGGATCTTTCATTATCTACAAGTGATTGCCTACAATATTTTAGTTAATAGGTTCACTAGTAGAAACCTTTTCGAGATTGTTACTAGTGGCCAACCTTATACCTCTGTTGACCTTATTTCCTTCCCATTTGATAGGCTCTTTACCTCAATATATTTCTACCAAGCTAAACTTTGATGAAAACTGACTTCAAGCAATGCCGATCATAAGATTGTTGTAAATTTTCATGCAAATATGTTGAATTCAAGGTGGGCCATTACATGATGGCTCAGTTCCCTGAACAATATACCCTCAATTCTTTTGAAAAACTACATTCTTGAGCTACTGATTCATCACAGATTATTAATAAACAAAGACCCTCATTCTTAGTGAACTTCATTTGCCTTCCAATATGGCCATTAGCTTTGTATTTTTCGAGGATGTGTATCCTTAGTGTCCAATGTTTGAGCCTCCCCAACTGCTTGCAAGATCTGCTATTATTTCTATTCTAGTATCAGTTGTTCCTTTTAATACCAACGTCTACAGAGTGCATTGTTGATGTTCTTGAAGATCTACCTGTCTTTACATCTCAAGTTCTTGTTCAATATTATTTGTTCATTGGGTTGATAATTTAAAACTAGAGGTATGACTAGATGTAACACCACCAAATCCATAGTCCGCCGCATGGTAGAATATAGACTCGAAGACACTATGGTAATACTTTTTTACTTGACTTTGATCAAAAGACTGATCAACAATATGCGGAAGCAATAAATTTAAATAAAAATCAATAAAATAGTCTAGCAAGATGAATCATCCTTTTATACAGTTCAATAAAATAAAAGACATAACTAATAAAGCTCAATAAAGATTACTTTGACTGAAGCTAGACTTCTATAATGTGCAAGCTTTCACATCAAGAACACCAAAATCATCAGTGGCATCACCTACTAATCATTACCTCCCTCGTTTCTAGGATCAAAAGTAGAAAAAATAATATCTCGTGAGCTATGAAGCCCAATATGTAAGGATAATACAATAAGAAAAAAATATATATAGAGACACGATGGATAACAATAGAATTAGTAAATATATTTTTCAATACTTTTACCTGTTTACCCTTTGAATTACTTTACCTCTTATTGTGATAGTATCAGTAATCATTAACCTTTCAGTTGCAACAATTTGAGTTGCACTGCTGTGATATAATACTCATTACTTTCAGTAGGTTCAAGCCCATTCCAGTTAGTTCTTAAGACCCTTTATTTCTTTGATTATCTATTTTCCTAAGTTGTTCAATTATAACAATCAATTTGGTGAACTTGTACCAGTCATGTAGGTCATTGACTTTTGCTCCGGTGCCATTAAGGCATGCTAGGCCTAAAATTCAGTAAGACAATTGAACCTAAGGGAATACAATTACGATTGTTCCTAGATAAATCGATATCAGTTAAGTCTCCAGGAGAATGTAACTTATAGATTCCTTGAAGGAACCCGTACCAGTTTAGTCCCAGTAGGAACCCGTTAACCTTTGTTCCCGAAGAAACTCATTTATCCCATATATGAGGTCAGTGTTGACAGTTCATCAGGAGCCAAATCATCCACTTCATGCATACATTCAATCACATACAATATTTCTTTTAACTCCTACTAATAGTGTAATTTAGGGTTTTTAGGATCAACAGTCAATCAAGGATACATATCAATACAATAACTTATCATCTTTTTAGACAGTAGAACACGACCCACGCCAAATAAGAAGACAATATGTTTTGGGAGATAACACTATTATTACCTTTACCTATTGGGACATGACATGCTTTCTCTAGAAACACAGTCCGTTCCTGGGTCATAGATCATTTCATCGTCAAGATGCAGTCGGGATTCATCTATGTTTATCCTAGACATGACCCGCGTTGGTTGGACATGGTCCCTGTCGCGACTATTGCAGTTTGTTTGATGCGGTTGATGTGAGAGACTCGACCCCCATTCTGAGTTTACATCAAGTGACACGATCTACTTCATTGATGGATGGAACATGGCCTATGTTGGAGAATGACAGTCAGCAGCCAACGTCAAGGTGACGGGGCCATTTCTGTAATGGTAGAACACAACCTGTGTCAAGAACTAACAGGATTCGCAGTAATCATCTGGGTGACATGGTCGTCTTCTATAGCAATGGACATGATCCATGCTGGATTTGACACGGTCAATTTGTCCACATGGTGGTTGGACAATCCTTTGTCATCGAGGAACACGACCTGCATCCAGGGACGATGTGGCATGCTTTCGGTGCTTTAATGAACTCTTGTGAAACTGATCGGTTTCGCACCACGACTGTTCTTACCTGTTGAATGCGGTCCGTTTTGCAAAGGACCAGGTCCGCGTTCATTCGTCATCGTCTGTACGTTTGTGTAGGTTTTCTCCTGTTGTTGATTATTAATTAACTATAATAACTTTATGACAGGGAACTATAACAATTATACTGCCATATACATATGATAATCCTTAAAGTTGATCCTCCCAATTATATACCTTATTGTTAATTAAACCTTTTCAATTCCTGTGCCTTGATCACCTCTTCAAGTAGGGCCTCCTCTTCTATTGTTTCAGATATAAGAGAGAGAGAGAGAGAGAGAGAGAGAGAGAGAGAGAGAGAGAGAGAGAGAGAGAGATTCTCGTGACTTTACTTGTGAGAGGATAATTCTGGTGAGACATCTCTCCTCTTAACCTCCTTTTATAGTGATTTTCAAAACTTAATCCAATTCTAACTTCATTTTATCTTCATCTTTAACTTAATGTCGGATTGGCTTATACTAATGTTATTTAACTTTAGCTCGAATTAATTCCAATTGGACACGTAGAGAGAACACGGCCCGTGCTCTCCCAAAACTCGTGTTTAGTCTATTTTGGTTTCACGTCGTAACATAGTGTGTGTCCACGTAGGACACAATCTTTCCTGCGCAACACGGCCCGTGTCCAAGTTTGACCATGCTTTATTCCTTTTTTATTATTTAAATCTTGTGAATTTTTCAGGTGTTATACTAGAAATAGAAGATTTAAGTCACATTTTGTTTCCATTGAGCATCTCTACCCGAATATATCCATTATTTTGTTTCCTAAATACCTTTTCACTACAAGAATAGTGTGTATTAGCAACAGATGTTTCTGTCGCTAATTGGTCACTAATGGCAACACATTAGCAACACGATAAGTTGATCTAATTTAATTTTTTTTTAACAATTTACGACGAGTTAGCGACGGATATAATGACGGTAGTAAATTGTCGTTCATAACAATAGAATCTGCAATGATTTAGCGATAGAAGCTTGTTGTCGCTATTTTTTATTTATGTGTTATGAAAAAACAAATTTAGCGACAGATTGGCGATAGATTAGCGATGAAACAGTACGTCGCTAATTCCCATGCCCTAAAATTCCTTGACTTCAATTTTTTTCCCTTGTCTTCTCCGTGTTTTTCCCCTGTAGACTTCTTCTCTGCCCAACCCGCCGCCTCATGCCTCGCCGTCTCGCCGCCCATCGTCTCGCTGCCGGTAAAGCCCTCCTCCTCCGCCCTCCTCATAGGCCATGAGCAGGGCGCACGCCGCCCTCCTGACAGCAGTGAGGATGGCGCTCGCCACCCTCCTCATGGCTTATGAGGAGGGCTGCGTCGGCTCCCCTCCTCACACCTGAGGATGACGGCGTTGGCAGCCCTCCTTACTCATGAGGAGGGCGGCTCACCTACGTAGTTCATTCTTAATTATGTTTAGTTCATCTTTAATTATGTTAAGTTCATATTTAATCATATTTAGTTCATATATAATTATTTTTCGTTCATATGTAATTATGTTCTTTTATATTTATTTATGTTTTTTTCATTTGCAATCATGTTTCGTTAATATTTAATTATGTTCAACTCATATTTAATTAAGTTTCATTCATATTTATGTATTTTAATGGGATCTGATCGAAGTTGAATATTTCAGTTGAAAGATGATAAGGGTTATGTTTTTGAAATATTTAAGGATGAAGTTGATGAATTCTTAAAATTTGCATATGAAGAACAAGGTGTGGCCGATTCTCTTGGTCGCATTCGTTGTTCATGTGCGAATTACAAGAATAAGAAATTGAAACTAAAATATAATGTCGAGATGAATTTATATCAAAAGGGTTTTTGGGTGGATTATTTGAATTGACATTGCATGGTGAGGAATATTGGAAAGGTCAAAGTTCAAGTAATCAAAATAATTTTGTGGAAACTTCGACAAATACATATATAGATATGGTGCGAGATGCAGAAGTTGGTGCTATATTTTATAGAGAGAATGAACAAAGATAAGAAACTCCTAATCCTTCGGCTTCGATATTTTATAATATTTTAAAAAATGCAAATGAGCCTTTTTTAAATTGTTGTCAGCAACAAAGTGTGTTATCTTTTGTTTCACAATTGATGAATTTGAATTCTGAATATAATATGAGTGAGAAGTGCTTTGACAGAATGATTTGCATTATCAAGAGTATGTTGCTTGCTTCTAAAAAGTTACCTGAAAATTATTATAAATGCTCATCATTCTCTTGGCTTAGAGTACCAATCATTGCATGTTGTATTACAAGGAGCATCGTGAATTAGCAAGTTTTTATGTATGCGGTGAGCCAAGATTCAAACCAAAGTCAAATTCTAATACTAATTCAATGTACGATTAGGTCTTTGCACTAATGATTTCAATCTATTTGGAGGTTCAACAGCATCATATTCATGTTAGCCTGTCTTTGTTACTCCTTATAACCGTCCACCAAGTATGTGCATGCGTAAGGAACATATATTTTTTACTTGCATGATTCCTGGTTGAAAGTCTCCAAGCAAGAGTATAGATGTGTATCTCAGTCCTCTTATTGATGAATTGAAAATGTTATGAGAGGATGGAGTTTTGACATATGACAGTTCAAAGAAGCAAAATTTTGTTATGAAAGTGGCATTGTTATGGACGAATGACTTCCCTGCATATGGAATGTCAAGTGGATGGAGCACTAAATAAAAACTTGCATGTCTAGTTTGTGGGAAAAACACACATTCATTTTACTTGAAACACATTAGGAATGTGTGTTGGTTTGATTGCCGTCGAATATTTTTGTCGATCGATCATCCAATGCGGTGTGATAGAAATTCTTTTCGTAAGGCAAATGTGAAAAAAAATTATCATTGATCAGAATGAGTAGTCTTGGAGCATTATCGCGAGTCAATGCAATTAGTCCTATAACTTTTGAGCTGAAGCAATCCACAATTCGACCACCTGGACATGACATTGATCATAATTGGGAAAAGAGAAGTATTTTTTGAAATTTTCCATATTGGTCCTCAAATCTAGTGCGACATAATCTATGTGTTATGCATGTGGAAAAAATGTTTTTGATAACATACTCAACACTGTGATGGACATCAAAGAGAAAACCAAAGATAATATGAACTCCAAAGAGGATTTGAAGCTCATATGCAAACGTCAAGAACTCGAATTTGTTCATCAAATTGGGAAGTGCATAAAGCCCAAAGCTACTTATGCATTAAGTAGTGAACAACGTAAGGTTATTTTTTAGTGGATAAAATAATTGAGATTTTTAGATGGATATTTGTCTAACATATCTCATTGTGTCAATCTTGAAGAGGGTAAGATATTCAGGATGAAGATGCATGATTGTCACATATTTATGCAAAGATAAATTCCAATAAGCTTTCGAGAATTTTTGACTAAACCTATATGGGGGACACTCACTGAATTCAACATATTCTTTAAAGAATTGTGCGCCTCTTAGCATACGAAAAGATGATATGATGCGTTTGGAATCATCAATTATAATTACCTTATGCAAAGCAGAAAAAATATTTTCACCATCATTCCTTGACGTCATGGAGCATTTGGTCGTCCATCTCGCTTATGAGACAAAGGTAGCAGGGCCCCGTACAATTTCGATGAATGTATCCATTTGAGAGGTGCATGTTGTACCTAAAGAGAAATGCAAAAAATAAGGCAAAAATTGAAGGATCTATATGTGAAGCCTACTTTTATGAAGAAGTTTCTAATTTCACATCGTTGTATTTTGAACATGAAATTCAAATAAGACGAACCCAAGTCCCACGGAATGATGATGGTGGAGAGGAGATCAACAAGGAATGCATGTCCATTTTTAAGTTTCCAGCACGTCCGATTGAGAGAACACATAAATTTATGTTAAACGACGATAAATTATTGATTGCAGAAAGTCATGGCCTCATCAAGTGGACCCATATCTAAAGTAAGATTACTTACCGAATATTATTGTATATTAGGTTATAAATATCACAATTCATACATTTCATTTTTTTTGTGTCGGGAATTTGAAGTTTTCCAAAGACAATTGAATTATAATATGACAGATGATTAATTTTTGCAACTCCGAGATGAACAATTTTTTAGTTGGCTTAAGAAGCAAGTGCTTGATGGCAAGAGACATTAGAAATTTGAGTTTGATCAAGAGCATAACCCTCAATGATTTTGATGACCACAAACTTAATGGACATATTGGCACTAACCTTTTTGATGAGTACCAAATGATATAGTCTCAAAGAAATACATAAAGCCAACATGCATCTCAATTAGTCAAGTCAAGTTGAAGAAACAAACAACCGAAAGTATCAAAGCGGACGACAAAAACATTCCAAGTATATTGAAGATGTTTCGAACGATCGAAACTAAAGACAGTCGACCGAAAATCATGCCGAAGCGATCCACTGGTGGACATCAAAGTTTCGGACGACCAAAACTGAAAACCGGTCGCCCGAAATCCTACCGAAGCATTTACCTTTTCGTCATGAAAGTTTCGGATGACTGAAACTAAAAATTGATCGCCCGAAACTATATCAGAAAACTATTTGAATTTGAATTTCAAGGCTGGAAGAGATTATAAATGGAAACAAAATGACTAAAATGGAAAAAGAAGATTGCTATCATTGAAGAAGAAGATCAAGCATTCCATATCCTTGGAAAAATGAAGGAAATAAGAAACAAACTAGGAACAAGTTTTCTAGATCAAGGATTATTAAGATGAAAATTGAATTGTATTTTTAAGAGAAAAACATTTTTCTGGATTCCGAAAGCTCAAGGTGAAGAGAGGTGAAGCCTTCCCTCTCGAGCGGAGAAAAAACAATTGATCTGTACGTGGTTACCTTCGCCCGGATTTATCCAGAAGGGGGTGTTAGTGAATCTTCGAAGTTCTCACTCTAGAGAAATCGGAGTGGAGACGTAGATCAAGGAGTTAGGCCGAACCTCGTAACAAATGACAACGTCTCCATTTTAGTTTGCGCACTTTACTTCTCTCTTTAGTTCTTGATTACAAGCTTGCTATGTTTTATGATTTAAATTGAGATAAATCAAAACAAATTAATCATAAGATTAAAAACACCAATTCACCCCCTTTTGGTGCTTTACGATCCAACAATTGGTATCAGAGCCTAGTTACTCTAATCTAAGATCAAACGATCTAAGAGTATGACATGCACGAGGTTCACTCTTGGCGAAGGTCAATCGACCACTCGTCCACCTGCTTCAGCTCTTCAAATTTCTCTTATTGGAAGATTCATATGCAAGCCTTGTTGAATCTAGGATCCCGAGAGTGTTTTGGATGATCACAAATTTGTAAGTGAACTCAGCCTGTACTAATGAACTTGTTGAGCTGATTTCTGTAACAGGATATATTCAAGTTCAGGAGATGTTAGATTGACCGAAGCTAAAAGAATGGATGACCTATGCACAGGGAAGACATCTCAGGAAGAAGCATATGTGTGTAGCANTCCTTTCTGCCTTTGTCTCCGGTCGTCCTCTCTTCATCTCTGATCGATCGGTCTTCCTCTGATCCTCCACTGTCCTTCATTAGCGGTCGCCCTCTTTATATCTCTAGTCGATCGTCTATGCCTCCTCCTCCATATACATTCTATTCTGATGTTGGTCGACCTCTCCATATCATTGGTCGACAGTTTGTGTTCCACTGCAGCTCATATGACCTCCTCCTCCTGACACTGGTCTACCGTTTATATCCTTAGGACGCTCACTGCACACATATGGTTCTTCATGATATGTATTACGTGTGCAGTGGTCGTCCATTCCTTTAACTCAGGTCGACCGCTGTACTGAACTTGTCTATATCTTGTTACAGAGATCAGCTTAAACAAGTTCATTAGTACAGACTGAGTTCACTTACAAATTTGTGATCATTCAAAACATTCTCGAGATCTTAGATTCAACAATATAAAAAATATTTTCAAGGGAGAAAATAAAATTTTATCTGAAAAATCATAATAGAAAATATGAAATTATTTTCCAAAGAGAATTAATTTTGCTTGAAAATAACTTGTAAAAAGTATACCCCAAAATTATTATATCCGAAAAAATAATTTTAATAAAAATATACTAAAATTATTTTAAAGAGAATTAATTCTTATCTTAAAGTAATTTATCAGAAATAAAAACTATTTTCTAAAGAGATTAATTTCCCTTAAAAATGATTTAATTAAAATACTTATAAATTGTACCCGAAAATTTAATTGTAATAAAAAAATATACTAAAATTAATTGTACCTGAAAAAAGATTAACTTTTATCCAAAAATAATTATCAGAAATAATGTAAAAATTATTTTCTAAAAGAATTAATCTTGGAAATAAGTGATAATTTTTTTTACTTTCACATATACTCAAATTTGAGACCTAATTATGTGATTAAGAGTCGCTTATTACTTCATCCAAATCTTCATTGATTATGATCTTATTTTATGAAGATTGATAGTCCTTTAACTATTAAAATTAATTTTAAAAGAAATTGAACAGTAGAACTAACAATTATTTTGGGAGATTTCAGAGGAAAAAAAATAATGAGAGATGGTGATCATGTTCTATTCTAGTCAATTGACTTTTAATTAACAACATTTTTTTCCAGAAAATTAAATAAATATAACGGCTACATGTGCCCATGGATAGATATATAAAGTAATAATAAAAAAGAAAACTTAATCGACAAGCATTTATATGTCACAAGCTACTTTAATTTATTTGATAACCAGATGAAGATGCGATTTAGAACAAGCCCATGGCACCTTCATTATTACAAACACAGCATGCTAAATTGTATAACATATCCAATAATTAAATTTACTGCATGCGATAAAAAATTCGCAGTANCAGATGAAGATGCGATTTAGAACAAGCCCATGGCACCTTCATTATTACAAACACAGCATGCTAAATTGTATAACATATCCAATAATTAAATTTACTGCATGCGATAAAAAATTCGCAGTATAAAAAAAATGATAATAAACTACGTGGTGTCTCACATCACAAGCCCGAATGCTGCGGCGGCGAGCATTCCCAGGCCCAGGGCAACATTTCCCTGAACGTAGCTGCTTCTGGTGGCCGCAGACGGCGCCGGAAGAGATGATGGAGAAGGCGGGCTTCCGGAGGGAGAGGAGGAGCCGCCGGCGGGGGAGGAGGTGGGCGCCGGCGACTTTTCGTAGGGCACCACGTCAATCACGACCTTCATGCCCTGGGCGCAGTGGTTGGGCGTGCCGCAGATGAAGTACTTCTTCCCGATGTCTTCCATCGTGATGGTTGTTTTGCCGCCCTTGAACGTGTTTATCGGGTTGCTCGCAGAGCACGCGGCGTAGTCCGCTTCGTTGACCTCCAGAACGTCGTGCGCGCTCGAGTAGGTGAAAGCTGTAGACATTTTAACGAATCAGATCAGATCAGATGTGATGAGAGAGAGAGAGAGAGAGAGAGAGAGAGAGAGAGTTCAGAAGTGGTCGAATTCCTTACTTATATTGTCTCCGAGGAGGAACTTCTTATTTGCAACCCATTTTGTGTAATCAACTCCCAAAGTCCAGCCGTTATTGTCTCCGACATCGTAGTTGGAAGCCATTGCCAACTCCACCACAGCTGCCATGGCCATCGCAGCCAACAAAACTCTCACCGTGGACGACATTGCCATCCGTTTCTTCACTGAAACAGCTGGAAGGGGCCTGTGCTGCAGAGAGAAGCAAAGAGCTCAACTTTTTTATGCTGAAACAGGAGAGGAATCTAGGAAGGGGCCTGCAGAGGAAGGTGATGGTGATCAATCAGAAAGAAATGGTGTTCTGAGAGGGTATGATGAGGAAATGGAAGGTTTATATAGAGATTTGAGCAGCGAAGACACGAGACAGCTTCCAAGATGATGTGATTGGAAGAAGTCTTCTAAAAGTTGATGCCCTGCAAAGATTGGATTATAATAATTATGTTATTTATATATGTCGCGTATAGTTTAATTGATCAGTTCAAACTTGGGCGACGAGGAAATAATTATACAGTATATATATATATATATATATATATATATATA
>LTAE01014711.1:0-11119 GCA_001647135.1 Pontederia paniculata | reverse complement strand
GACCAGAGCAGTTGAAGAGGGAAGATGGCACAATGTCAAGAAGGTCGGTCACAGGTGGTGGCAGACGACCAAGGAGGCTTGACGGATGTCTTCAACTCCAGGAGTGGGCGTCCGGGCGGATTGAGGTGCAATCAGCGAACGACCAACGCAGTTGAAGATGGTGGACAAGGTCAAGATCGATCGGCCGCAGGTGGTGACGGACGACCGAAGGAGCTTGACAGATAGCTTCACTCGAGAGTGGGCGTCCAGGATGCTGAAGTGGAATGAGCGGGCGATCAGAGATGAGTTGTAAGCCTCAGCCCAAAATCAATCAAAAGCCCAATGGCAAAGCCATAATTTCTCTGAATTATGAGGGCATTCCTTCAAAAAAAAAATAGATTGATCGGACCATTGGATCCATGACAAGTGTCCTTGGGAACAAAATAAGAGGACCACTTCTCTCTCTCCATTACTCTCTCCTTCTTCCTTCGTCCTTCACAAGACGCCACCGCTGCCACCATGGGAGAGCTTGGCCAGCGGTCTTTCGATGGCGACGAGGTCCTCGGATGGTGCGACGGTAATCCTCTCTACGACTCTGAGGTAATGATGTGGGATCTGATGGAGTAATCGCAGCAGGTTTGAAATTGCCACTTTGGGTTGTCGGCGTTGCAGCAGTTGCTGCGTTGACGGACGCGGAGTAGAGCTGATTACGAGGCGCTTATCCTTGCCGGAGCTAGAAGAGAAAACGACCCGCCAGATAAACTCACAAATAGGGGCACACACTATTGGCATCGGTAAGGAGCATATGGACAAACACCTCTAGTGCGTATAAATTATATGCAAGGATGGTACTACTATGAATTTGTATGAAGATGAGTATTGTTGCTAATCAATTGAATTAATAATAATAATTTTTGTTAGTTCTTTCATGGCATTAACGAGTGAAAAGTAATGGGTTGATAGATTATTATACAACCAGATTTAGTTTTAACTTGATTTGCAATAGTGAGTAAGATAAATTAGAATGTAAGCTAATTATTAGCCGCAGTAATCTTATATAGTAATATAAGTGATTAACTAGAATGATAAGTGTCTAACTATTCGATAGTAAAAGGGAAACTAATTAGATTAAATACATGAAGAAGGTTCTAGTGATCATAAGTGATAAAGTATAATTTTGTGTGAAGTAGTATTAACCTGATTCTATAATTAAATCTAAGGAGAATGCAAACTCTTAGAAATTAGTAATTAATTGTGTGTTAGTAATGAGTATAAGGGTGGAGGAAAGTATTAATATTCAGCTAGTGAATAGAAACAAATGGATTATGTATGTATGTATGTATAAACGTGAGAATATGCAGCTGAATACCTAAGTTTATACTTAGGCCATATTAATCACATTTGTGTATATATATACACGTGTAGGTGCAAGAGTAAAAGAGAAGGAAATCTGTGAATTTGAAATTGTAGAAAGTCATTTCACCCCTTCCATGTCCCGGGCGTCGGGTTTAACTTGTCACGCCCCGAACCCGCAAGGTGAGTGATCTGTCTCGCCGAAGCGAGCTCCACATCACGTGTATATACATATATATATATATATATATATCACATATTTCCTTCTCTTTTACTCTTGCACCTATATATATATATATATATATATATATATNACTCGATCTATTTTTATAAGTGGTCACATGCTAAAAAGTTTGAAGCAAAAATTGGTTGTATTTTTACTGTCTTTGTGATTTTGTAACTACTATTCGAAATTTGTTTTTAAATCTCTTTGGTTTGCTTGTTTTGCTTATACATTTGCACTTGAGGAGTTATTCACCTTTTTTCATCTTCATTAGATTTGGGAGGCATCATCCCATTTTTATACCTAGTTTGAAAGTATGATTAAGGTTTTATGCTATTTAGTGTGTTTGAAAGTACTAGTGTAATGTGATTCCATCTTGAAATAAATTTTTCATGGTTGATTCCTTTCTGTAAGCTTAAATCTTCTAGACAACCCATTGTATACTAATTTAGAACAAAAACTCCTAAGAACATAAAAAAAAAAGAGTTACATTCATGACATTATGAAATAGTAATTTCTAAGAACTTTTTTGCCAAATTAACTTTTGACTATGATTTTATTTTTCTGGTCCCAACAATTAAAATTTTGTAGTGTCATTTCCCCTTCTAGATTGTTGCATCTTGACTATGATTACTATTCTTTACATGTAGAAAATTCCATAAACAACCACTTGACATTTTTTTACTTTGTCAAGGGATATATTCTTAGTCAACTTTTATTAGATCAAAGTCAATTTTCACGTACCAATTTTTTGTTTATATCTACATAAATTTTTTGCTATTTATCATGTGTACGTCTTTTAGCAATTTCTTTTTCATTTGAGCTTAAGAGAAATTGTATTTCTATTAATGGGATAGAATGATGACTCACCATTTTTAATTATGATTCATCTTTTTTTAGTTATGCTTTATCTTTTATTTTCTTTTGAATATAGAAACTTTTATGGACATGCATGCAAATAGATTACAATCTCTTCATGAATACATCGAAGAACTTGAATCGACTCAAGATGTGTTTGTTGAAGAGGATGAAAACATACAAGAAGGGGTTAATAAGGAGTTGATACTCGAGGATATTCAAGAAGTAAATAGTAAGGAAATAAATTTTGAAAATTATTAAGATCATAGTTATACCAAAATTTTTGAACTACCAAAACCATTTGTTGGCATGACATTTGATAACGACAACGAGACATATGATTATGTATGCTATATTAGTGAGATTTTTATTAAAAAGCATGCTTCACATAAGTCCAAGGACATAGAAAATATTATAAATTGATATTTAATTTGTTCTAAACAATGTCACAAGAATTTGATGCAAAGTATTGAAAAGAATTTAAACAACGAAAATATATTAGGGATAATTGTCAAGCCCACTTATATGTCACCTTAAGAAAAGACGAAGAGTAAGAAAATTTGATGAACAACACAATCATCCTTGAGAAATCCTTTGAAGATAAAACTTTTGCATTTGCACAAAGTGTTCTGAGATACTTCCAAAGAAGCCATTAAGAAACTACATGGACATGACATGGGTCCATCGACGATAGCCAAAACGCGAGTATGTTTGGTGCATCACTCATTACGACTCAATATTATATTGATAATTTTAGAGCAATAAGAAAAAACAATTTTGGCAGTGAATGTCTTAGTATCATATCTTATTTTTAAAGTAAGATAAATTTTGATCTATGTTTCTTCCATAGATGAGAATTTGATGAAAATGACATAGTAATGATCTTTTTTTGGGTTGTTGTCAAGTTGAGAGATAATTATATAACTTTTGATGATATTGTGGTGTTTGATACAACATATAGGAGGTCATATTTATTCGGTTGTGCATTATTTGCGGATGAAACCGAAAAGACATTTATAATATTGTTGTTTGATAAATGTTATGAATGCATGAATGGAAAGCATCGTGCTTGCATTCTTACATATCAAGATATGCAAAGGAAATAATATACGTAAGGTTTTTTTTTCTCACACTAAGCATATTTTTTGCACTTAGCATATTAAAAAAATACGATTATTCATCTTCAAGATTTATATGCATGAAATAGTTTTACTAAAGATTATAATAGATGACTTTATAAATTAGCTAACATTGATAAATTTAAAGAGAATTTTCATTGACTTGAGATTATGTATAACAAATGCAAGCAATGAGCATCTTTGTATTTCAAATATCTTTTTATTGCAGGTATGCTTACTACCCAGAGAACATAAAGTAACAATTCATTTTTTGATTGATTATTAATGCAAAATATATCACTATGTGATTTTGTACACTAATACGATAGAGCAATTGAAACTCTTTGTGGAGTTGAAGAACGAGAAATTTTTCATATTGTGAATGTTTCGCTTGCTTTCATTATCAATAATCCATTAAAGATTCATGCCGAATAAATATATATATATATATATATATATATATATTCAAGTGAGTTTAGGAGAGAAATGAACTCGTCTTCCTTGGAAATACATTTATGTACATTGATGCAAACTCAAGATATCTAAAACCTTCATTTATTTCAATTGTAAGCTTCATTTATTTCGATGAGAATAAATTCACAAGAAAAATAAATTCACAAGAAAAATAAATTCATAGGAAAATAGATTTTGAAAAAGTGATTTATTTTTCATGTGTTTGACATAGGACTATTAAATATAAAGGAAAATGATATTGGGAATGTAAAATATGAAACTTTGTGAGAGATAAAATGTTTTTTCAGAAAGTGATTCTTTTTTTTTTCATGTTTCAACTTATCTTTTTTAGACAACACAAAATATTTTCCATCTACCAAGCTATTTAAGGCTATCGAATAATTGAAATTTAGAAAATAATTTTTCAAAAGAAAATATTTTTATGGAGTCGTAGTTATTTTTCTTTTTCAATTTAGTGTGAATGTCAAGTAGAGTTGTTTTCAATAATAAATTGATATTTTATTGGTTGTCTGTCATCTATTTATATTTGCATGGCTAAAATTTTCTGGATTTATATCGATCTCAAGGCCTTTTGCAAAAGGCATGCCTTGAATTAATCCCACACGGGCAAGTCACGGGAGAGATGCTTATATGTGGGAACATGCCTTGAACCAATACAGACACGTTTTAAATTCATGCGGACCAAAGTCCAAAGCGAACAATATCTTGATGGGCCAAGATGTTACATGTGGTATCAGAGCCTCTCCGCATGGCCTGGATGCAAGAGGCATGTCTTGAGAGAGATACTGTGTATATATGGGAACATGCCTTTAACCAGTAAAGACATGTTTTAAAGTCGTGTGGGCCAAGGCCCAAGCCGAAAAATATCTTGATGGACCAAGATATTACATCGTTTAAGTCAATAATATATTTTGATCTTATTTTAAGGATAGGTATGATCTTAATTTAGATTTCATTTATATTGTATACTAACATGATCTCTAAATGTAATTATCATAATATTTTTTTGTATCAATTAAAATCATAATCTTTATTATATTTTAGATGAGATTCAATATACGTTCCCATTTCTTCTATCATTTTTGTATTTGTAGTTGACGTCATCCTCGTAATCTAGATATTCACAATCTACACTAAATAGAAAATATCTGTTAGAGCCACAATCTTTTGTTGATGATATTAACTGAAATATGTTATTAATGTGAACAAAGATATATTCTTGTTGATATGCATATTTCTTGTTGATGATACTAATTGACACATGTTATTACTTTCAATTGAAAGATTGATATGCATAACTTAATACTCTCCTTCAAGTTGGAGCACAAGGATTACGGATGCTCATCTTGGATAAGATAAATTAAAAAAGGTCAAGACCCATTTTTTTTCGGAAAATATCCACAATCTTAAATTGGATTGACAAATTATTAGAGGCAACAACTTCTAATCGAATATACTCGCGAATAAAATGACAACTGATTTCTATGTGTTTCATTCGTTCATGAAAAATAAGATTAGCAAAAGTATATTGATTGTCAAATAATAATCTCATTGAATGTGGATGAGGGACTTACAATGAAGATAACAAAGCCTGAAGACAAATCAATTCATTGCATGTAGAAGCTAAAGCACAATATTCAACCTTAATTGAAGATCTCGATAAAATTCAGTGTTTCTTTGATTTCTAAGAAACTGGACTACTACCAAAGGTAATAAATATCTTGTTGTGGACCGCTTAGTGATGGAACAACTTGCCCAATCAGAATCATTATAGCCAACTAGTTGTAAACAAGTTAGCTTTAGAAACATGTGAACACCTAGTGCTGATTTAATGTAATGAAGAATGCATAGAGCAACATCCCAATATTTAAGCTTAGAATCGTGCATGAATTGGTAGAGAGTATGAACTGAGTAGCACAATTCAGGATTAGTAATAGTAAGATAAATGAGATGTCTAATAAGGCGACGATAACGACCTCGACTAGGAGGGAAGCACTAGAAGCAAGAGCTAAACAATGTCGTTGTTCCACTGGAAAAGTAGCATGTTTTGCTCCAAACATCTTGCATTTAGATAAAATATCCATTACATATTTTCGTTGGCGTAAGAACGAATCAGAATTCATTCGAATGACTTTAATATCTAAAATGTATCGAAGTGGACCCAAATCTTTGAAATGTAAAGAAGAATGTAAGTGACTTTTAAACATGAAATGATATGATGCATTGTTGCCAACGAGAAGTAAATCAACTACATAGATCAAAAGAGACAAAAAATTTGAGACACACGAATATGTAAAAAAAATATCAGCCCCATATTGTTTAAAATTGTATCAAATAAGAGTTTATATGAGTTTAGAAAACTAATTTCTAGAAGCTTGACATAAGCCATAAGAATATTCATATAAACAACAAATCAAATTAGAAAAAGATGAAGAAATGCTAGGAGACAATCTCATGTAAACTTTTTCATTAAGATCGTCATGTAGAAAAGCATTGTGAACATTCATTAATGTATCTCTCAACGATAAGCCATAGCCATAGTCAAAAGGTAATGAACAACAACAAGCTTGGCGACCGGGGCAAATGTTTCATTATAGTCAAGACCTTTCACTTGAGTAAACCCTTTGGCAACAAGACGAGCTTTATAACGCCCAACACTACCATCGGGAAAGAAATTCACTTGCATCCAATGGGTGCTTATCATGTAGGAATGATTGCAAAGTTCGAGTATTATTTGCTTTCAAGACATTCAATTCTTCTTTCAAAGCAGCACACCGTCACTGATATTTAAGTGTCTTAGTATAGTTCTAACGTTCATGAGATAAATTCAACACTACAAGAAAATGAGTTATTTACAAAGAGTTTTGTAGTCAATGTATGTTATCATTTGGTCGTTAATAGTCATCTACGACAAGAAAATTTTGGTCGTATCTCTTCGCTATAGGCTCCGTCGCTAAAAGCCATTAACGATCAGATTTAAATACTAGCCGCTAATTCATTTTAGGGAACAACTTATTTATTTTCACTAAAATATTAATAGGGACTAGAAAATTGGTCCCTTATATAACTTTTAAGGACTAGTGGACTAGTCGTCACAAGATATTTTGGTACATATATACTAGTCGTTAATGAGAATATTTAATTATTAATTTGTCTTGTCGCAAAAGTCATTAAGGACTAGTTTTATAGTCCTTATATACATTTATTTTCATTTGAGGGTAAATACCATATTCTTAATTTCACATTTTAAAAAATATTAAATTTTATCTATTTGATAATCCATATAATAAACATAAGAAACAACTTAAATACAATTACACATATAACATTAGCAATAAAGTTCATTCACGTTAACATTGAAATTCAGCATTCACATAATATTCAAATCAATCATACGTGCATTCAATGCAACATATATAACTCAAAGTTTACTTATAATCCCAAATGACAAAAAAGAGGACACTTCCAAAATAAAATTGAAAAGAAGTCTCGCACATTTCTGTTGGCCAACTTTTCTTTCATTCATCTTCTATTGCATTTCAAGTCCACACCTATGATCAAAGTATAAAAGAAATTTATATGAACAAAAATTAGTAGACTAAAAAATATAAACAATTAAGAATGAAGAATTTTTTATAGCTATGGAAGCAATTACAAGCTTACTAACTTCATTCCTCAAATGGTTGTTCAATAGCTTGTGGTGTTGTTGGATTTTGGGTGTTTGATTGCTGACTATGCATGAATTGCATCAATTGTTGCAGTTGACCTTCCATAGAAGCAACACATTCCTTTAGGTACTTATTTTTCTAGGTAGTAGTACGTATCTTTTCCAGCAATTCACCTTTTGAAGAATCAAATCCTTTCATTTCTTTTGTCGTGATTCCACCACCAAAGCCAATTACATGGCTTCATTTTTTAGGTCCAAAACAACGCTCTACTACTTCTTATGAAGGAAGTGTAGGTTCAGCTTGTAGAATCTCTTGAATTTCATCCTAAAAATATGTCAAAGATAAAAATAATATTAATTCACCTTTTCTACAAGAATCAATTTTATTGTAAGAAAGACCAAGATCTCGAGTTACTTTCTTTGCCTCATAATAGGAATTTGGAAAATTTGAGTTATTGGGCAATAATTCTCCCTTCAACAATTTTAATAACATATAAAGGAATCGTTACTCCAACAACCCACACTTATGTGAAGCAATTTAATCAAAGTAGAGAGCTTAGAACACTTTGAACCCTCGTACAATGGTTCTCCAAAATCATGTAGGACAAGATAATTTTTTTTTTGCTTCAGCATTTGGCTCCTCGTTAGATGAATCATCCCTTTCATAAGTCATAGAGTCTGTATCAAAGTTAGGATACAAATCTCTAATAATCTCATGCATTTCATCTTCACTTTCATCATCATGTTCACCGTTGTCTGCATCATCAGAATCTGATTGTGGCTCGCCTAACACTTCTCCATGGTGATACCATAAAGTATAACCTCGGAGGATCCCGTACACTTTTAAATGTGATTCAACCATTTCACGTGTTACTGAAGATGAATTGCAACATTTGACACAAGGACATCGTATTTCTCTAGCATCGGATATTCTACTAAAGGCATAATTCAGAAACTTATGTACCCCAATTGTATAATTTTCATTAAGCCTATCATCAACGAGTTTCATCCATTGTTTATTAGGTGCCATACCCTTAATGTACATGCACAATATAAAAGAAATTAATATATATGGACAAAAATATTGACAAAGAAATTAATATATAAGGACAAAATATCGACAAAAATATTAATAATACTATGCAACCACCATAATATTATTCATTGTCAATTAAATCAATAATAGCAACTCAATGATATTGACATGTCCTAACAACAACATATAATCAATAATAGCATCAATCTTAACATGCGTGCACATTTTATAATCAATAAAAGCATCAATCTTAACATGCATCCACATTATATAAATTTAATGAATTACATATAGTGGTTTAATTATTAGCATCCAATTATAATATAGAAATTAATAAAAAAAGACTCTACAAACAAGTACGCCTAGAGCAAGGATGCTTGGCGCAGGCATCCCTGCGCACAGGGACACCGCGTGAGGCCTTCCTGCGTGTGCGAGCCTCCCTGCGCGCAGGAAAGAAATTCACTTGCATCCAATGGGTGCTTATCATGTAAGGGATGATTGCAAAGTTCAAGTATTATTTTCTTTCAAGACATTCAATTCTTCTTTCAAAGCAGCACACCATCACTAATATTTAAGTGTATCAGTATAATTTTAAGGTTCATGAGATAAATTCAAGACAACCACAAATGCCTTACAAAAAGGAGACAAATGTTCATAAGAAATAACATGTTGAAGTGGATAACGAGTGCCAGAAGATTTTTTAGAGGAAGTATATAATATTGTATGACACACATAATCTTTCAAATATTTAGGAGCACTATGAATACAAGATGGACGTTGAAGTTTTTGATCATTATGGGGTCGATCAACATTTTGGTACATGGGCAACATAGAAATTGTTATATTAGAAGTTGTTGAATCACAAGTTGGAGTTGAATATGAAGCTATTAGGAAAGAACCATATATAACTGGACTAGAAGGAAAAGAAATTCCAAACTATTGACTCTTCTAATAATCTTCACGGATTTATCAAATTAATTCTTAATCATTCAAAAGAAGGCGATGAAGCATCCGATTTAACATGTAGAAGATAAACCCAAGTAGATCTATTAAAATCATCCACAAAAGTTAGAAAATAATGGGCTCCACAAAAAGAAGACATCTTACAAGGACCCGAGACGTCACAATGAATCAAAGCAAATAAATGATTTGCTCTATTACTACTAGAAGAAAACTTTGTTCGAGATTGCTTAGCCCGGCAACACACATCTCGAAAATTATGAGAGGATTAAAAAATGTAAGAAGATTATTTCGAACAATAATAGAGCACGATGGATGACCTAAAAGTTGACGCCATAACTCACGAGCATCAAACATTGTAGAGTGGTTAAGGTTGTCACTTTTCACAAATAATAGATGCCTCCATGTAATTCGTCAAATCCAATTGGAATCCTCTTGTCATAGTCACATATGAGACATATATGATCATAAAATGTCACATAGCAATTTAAATCAGGACATATTTTCCAATAGAAATAAGATTGCAATGAAATTTAGGAACAAAGAAGACATTGAGTAGTGTAAAACTATATACCAGAAGAATATTTCTCACTTTAGTTGCAGCAATAGATTTTCACTAGGTGTAGTAACCATCATAGGATCAAAAAGCAATCTCGAATTAACAAAGAAATACAAAGTACTAGTCATGTGCTCAGAGGCACTGATATCCAAAATCCAATTCGAATAAGGCAAAGAGATGAATTTGTTATTAGAAAAAAAATCCAACTTCCTTTTCATCAAAGTCCGTAATACTTAATAAGCATTGATTTTGGATATCCGGAAGTGTAGAAAAAACATTCACAACTTCGACAGAAGATGCCATCTCTCGCATAACTATAGAGTGAGTCGCATTAGATATTAGCCCTTATGCTGCATAATGAGCCGAAGAAATTTCAATGGCGGATTTTGCCATTTATCGAAGAATTCTCCCATCAACGAAAGTAGAAAAATTGACAATAGAACACACACAATGATGTCATTCTCATATATCTAGATATATAATCTACAATAAATAGAAAATATCTTTAAGAAGATTATAATCACTATATATTTATAATGATATTAATTGAAATAGGTTATTACTGTCAAATGAAAGATTGATATGGGTAACTTAATAAAAAAAGATTTGAAATTGACCCAACTCAATTTTTTTAGAAAAATTATGTTATTTTTATTTACTTCCCTCGAACTATCATAAAATTTTAAATCTATCCCTAAACTATAAAATCATACAAACGACAAATATAGGTCTAAACTTTTTCATGATTGACCAGTTTTATCCATCAATCTATTTTTTCTATTTTTTGAATTATTTTAATTTATTAAATTACTATCTTAACCTCCTTTAAAAATAATACCCCTCCCTCTCCCTCTCTCTCCCTCTCTCTCTCTCTCTCTCTCTCTCTCTCTCT
>LTAE01014710.1:0-11120 GCA_001647135.1 Pontederia paniculata | reverse complement strand
TTATGAAAGTTATCTTGGACTATTATGACAGTTATCCTGGGCTGTTATGGCAGTTCTCCTGACCCTCCAACTGCAGCGAAAAAGGAAATATTTCAAATTTCAAATGCTCAAACAACTAAAATCATGAAATCTAGTCAAAACCTTCTTAAATTCCCAAAATTCAATAATGATGATACTGAATATTCAAAAAGTAGAAAATGGAAATAATTCAGTACAAATTGTTTACGAAAGTGGTTATTGGGGTAAGCTTTTCGGGAACGGGGTCAACCTAAATAAGTGTACCTTTTCCTGTCATCAATATGTAAGAGAATTAATATAGTATGAATTTTTTGCAACATGGAACGACAGACTTACAAAATAAATTATCTTAGCTATTTCAGATGTCAAATGAGTTGCTTTATTGAATGTCTTTTCGAGTGATTCCCCAATGGTTTTTTTCTTTTGATTTCATTTAAGTACATATCAACTCCGTAGGATTAAAACTTATACTTCTACTAGGTAAAGGAACTTTAATAGGTTTTGCTTTTTCATTAACATTTTTATTAACTTTTCTTATCTCTTCATTATCGTCATCTATTACAATTGAACATGTTATGTCGTGCCATTTATCCCTTGATTAATGATTTCTCACTATAAAATAAGACCCTTTGTATGTCATATTGCAATAATTATAATGTCAACTTGTATTTCCTCTTATAGATTTTTTTGCCTTTCAATCTTGTGACATAAGCACGAAGGGGACAATTTGCATAACTACTTGTCAAAGCAGTTGAATTACCAATCCTCATACTAGTTGATCCACTATATGATCCAGCACTAGAAGTAGAATATCCTCTAGACATCTAAAAAATATTAAAAAAATTCAAAAAGACAAAAGGATATTTTATGAAAAAATATGACTTGCTAATGCTAGTATTATATGACAATTTTTTTCAAAAAATTTGCCCTAAAGAAACTATAAATTTCCATAAATAAAATATCATAACTTGCATAAAATCTATATTTGATATAATTTATTGCTTGAGGAGAGATATTTGCATAACGACCAAATAGACATAAATGAATATTTTTTACTAAATCCAAAAATGACATATATTTATTTAGAATTATAAAAGGAAATAATGCATATAAAATAAAGGTTATGTACGTAAAGATGTGCAAAAATTTTGTTCAATTCAATTTCGGGCTCTAAATAATACTAAATATATTTTTATTATTAAAATAAAAGTCTTTTTATTACTCATGGAAAAGTTAAAAATGTTTATAGAAAAAAAATTAATTCATAAATGATACTCACTAACTATTATAAAAAAAGTGAATGCTACTGTGTTACTTATTTGCAAGACATAAAAAAGAAACAAACTTTACAATTACCTCTTTGTCTGTTATTTGTGTGGCTATAATTTGTTTGAATTTTTCCTTAAATTTGTTAGGCTAATGGTTCTTTACTAGTTGTGCTCTAATTCTGATTCATGTTCCCAAAGACTAAAGATAAGCACTAAAGAAGAAGAAATTGACCATTACTAGCATGGGAATAGAGATTGATAGGTGGATTGCGTGAATGACCACTTACTCGACGTGGAAGAAGAAGCAAGTCCATTGAAGCTAGTTCTCCTCCTCTCTTTTTCTCCTTCTTTGGTCGTCATTTTTTTCCTTTCATCTTCTCCTATTCATTACTTTATGTTTCACTGATTTAGGCAAACTTTTGTTTTTTGTTTCTTTACTTCTGAGAATTTTGTTCAATGCCCATCTCTCAAAAGTCCCATGGAGCACCCAATAGCATACCTAGTGTACCACAATTGAAAAAAAATGATTTCAACTATGATATTAAAGGACACCAACTATGTTATTATTAGTAGTTTTACATATTAACTATGTCAACAATGTGTTGTCTTCTTTGACCTGTGTTTTTAGTTTGTTGCCGCTAACTACACTCTCACACATATCTTTGTTCCTTGTGACTTTGGTTCTCTCTTTCAATTCATAAACATGGTACTCTTCAGCTTTATCTTGACTTTTTTATCTTTACTTTATGACTTTTAATAACTACCTGAATCTTACTTAACATTTCATAATATAATGTCACATTACAATTGCATATAACATATCAAAGAAAATTATAAAATTCAATGACATAATCTTACATAATAAAATCATTGTAATACATCATAAAACTTTAATATAAGACAAACTTCATACTACATAGATGATGATGATGATGATGATGATGATGATGATGATGATGATGATGATGAACTTGTCTTAGACATTAAAATTTAATATATCGAACACATATCCATCAAAATAAACCATTTAAATAGATAAATTGAACTTCATCATATAAATCATCTTTCAGCATATGGACAAATCTGATATATTGTTGATCTAAAATTCATAACTAAATTCATAGATATTCAATTTGATCAATTCTAATTTTCCTTCAAATATACTTCCATAGGACTTATATATAAAATTTATATATTTAATCTTCATGTCATTTATTATTGAGAAATCTTATAATAACTTCAATTAATTTCATAATCAATATTTTGACAATTGAGTTTTAAATTACTTATAACTTCCTATAGACTCGTCCTTTTTAGATAATTCCAAATTTCATGAAAAAAAATCATTTAAACATTTGACTACTCCATAAATTCCATATCCTATTTTGATCCATACAAATTATGATATATATTTTTTAAGTTATACATGCTTGACATAGGGTTAATTTTTTTATCATAATACTTTTTATAAAACTTCATATCAAGATGAATTCAACTTTTACTAAAACTAGACTTCAAGATCTATCCATCTATACACTATTTAAAATTTTTAGATGAGTAGAACAAATTTAAAATTTGATTGGATTAATTAAAAATTTTGGACAAATTCATTTTCTTCTAAACATCTATAATTAAACTTACAGATAATCTATAATATTTGTTAACATTTAAGCATTTACGTGATATCTAAAATATTGGATATGTCTTCCATAGCATATTCTTCAAGTCTGATCCATGTGCATACCATTTTGTCCAATCTAATAGTTTTTCGCATTCTTCATCGTTCTCCCTCTCCGTTCATCTTCGTCGCTCATCCTTTTTATGTTATCGTCCCTTACAAGGACGAACCAAGTAGGAAATGTTGGGGCAGGGGGACAAAATATATAGAAACAAATTAACACACTATATATATATATGAGTCCGCCCCTGGTCCCTTATTGATTTCCCTTGTACACAATCTACGCATGAGGCGAGAAAGAAATTGAAAGATGTGATTTATTCTTACCTTACTTTATGAGGAGATTCGAGAGAGACATGAAAGCTTGGAAGGGGGAAGGTGAGAGGTAACGGGGGTGGTAAGTGTAGACACACCCATCTTTCTTTTTTTATTTCTTTAAACCTAGCATTACAAAAATCATTACAAAAAGATACAATAATTAGGTTGTAGTTATTTTGGATTCTATTTAATAATTCAAAGTTCTCATAGAAATTTAATTAATGAATATCATTCATGAAAGTGTTTGCCAAATATTACATTTAGATTAATTGTTGAACATAAAATAGCTTTAATATAATAATTTAGTTTGCATCTTTATATGTATTCTAATTTAAAGTCACCCAATCCTATTACATATTTTACTATTTCAAAATTAATTACATATAGAAATAAAGTGGAAGTCTAATTTTATTTTGTTAATATTTCACTAGTTGAATTTTTTGGAACCTAAGAATTTACAAAGTAACGAAACAATAATAATTTAATAAATAATAAAATGGATCATATATTATAAAGAACAACGACATAAACACAAATAGTATTAGTAATGAAATACTATAACGTAAAAAAAATACTCCAAGGTATATTGAAAAATAAAATCTAGAACCTAATAACTGAACATCAAGTTGATGTTTTTTTTAACTATTGTGCTTTATCCCAAAACAAAAATTTCGCTACCATTTTTGGGGTGGACACTCTGGGAAAAGAGGATCCTCTAATAATTTAAGATTATAACACTTGAATGATTCACTTCGAAAGAGCTTTTGATTTCTTTCAAAAAAATGTACAAATGATTGTACTTGAAGCTAGTGGCATCCTCATCGCTCAATACCATAATTCAGATCTATGAGCCCACCCCTACTCTACCTTGACCAAGAGAAAATCTTGGGATGGCTCTAAGCAACAGGAGAAAATTAGAGAATTCATGCTAGGTTAACCATGTTATTTTAAAAAAGTTTGTCAATATATCTTATTGCATTGAGCTTCTGAAGACTCTTTTGTTAATGCAAAATAAAAAAAAAGCTAGAAAGAACTGATTGATAAGATTGATTACTGGTAAGAATTTACTAAGAGAACTCAATCTCAAATTCAAGTAGCAGTTGCAAAGAATCCAATCATGTAAATATTAAATTTACAAAACTAACTAAGAAATTATATGGTAATATAATCCTAGAGAATTATTTAAAGAACATAATAAGTTTCCTAATATCAATAGAGAAATATAATTAATACGCTTAAAATATTAGCCAAAATATTACAACTGCATTAACTTCGTAATTCAATAAACAATTCAAAAGGTAATGTTTCTTGAGACAATATATGTGATCAACTAATATAATATAATGATTATTCTATATAATTCTTATTAAATTGATATAATAAAAAAGTAGTTCTAAAATGTCTATGTACTTTTGTACATTAATCTCATGGGTCGCTCCAAAAAAATTAAAGTCGCTAACTCATTTGGGCTAGCAAAAATGAGCCTCAAATCTATTTGGTAGAAACGAGTTATATATACGGTAAAGATTATATCATGGAGTATATTAAAAGTCAAGATTTGACGGATGCAAATGCGATATAATCAATTAAAACATATCTATGGCTAGGATTTGTTAAAGCAAACAACGACTAGGATGCAATCTTGGAATGCATCAACATCTACAAAATTAGTGACAAATTCTATAACACATAAGTTAGATGGACAAGAAAAAAAATTCAACCAACCAAGCGTATCTAGTTTCTTGGTTAGTTTGTTGGCATTTAATCCACATTATTTTCTCTTTCCTTTGTGACATTATATTATAATTCTTTAAAATTGTAAAAAACATAAATATGTCTTTTTAGAAAATTTACAATAGAAGCCTGAAAAGTTTTAGGATTCACATGTTATATATTACCTTTAGCTATGACCATTTTATTTTTAATATGAACATATATGAAAAATGAAATAGAAAAGTGTGATGTAGATGCCCATATCAACAAAAAATGTTAAGAAAAAATATTATAAGTTGGAGATGTTGTGTGAATGCACTAAAGTCTAGGGTTCATACCTTATTATTGATTTGATAAATTGCACCCGAAAGATCTTTCATATTTCATTTTGTTATTTTTTTAAAATTATTGGATTTTACAACTTCAAATTTTTAAAATAATAAAATTATGACTTTTTATTTTTTATTGAAAGAATAAGAAATTAATTAAGTTATTTAATTCAAATAAAACATCATAAAAAAAGTATGTCAAGAAGAAGAGAAAGAAACAAAATAAGTTGGGAGAAAGGAGAGATGCATATAGAAAGAGAGCAAAAGAAAGAAGAAGACTAGAAGAGAAACAAATAAATGAAAGAAAAAACATGAGATATGAAATACAAACATTGATATAAGTGTAAAGATAATCTTTTATTAAAGTCTTCACAAAAGTTGGTTGTCATTGACATAAGAATTTCATCATTCCATAAAGTATTTTTTTTAAATTCCTCTCTAGTAAAAAAATTGAAATATTAAAAAATTAATTTGATTCAACACAAAAAGTCTAGGTTAAGCTTATTTTAAAATAATCATTTGACGAACCCGATACAAACTTATATATTTAACAATATGTTTTTATTGTTATTTCAAATATTTTACTATATATAAAATTACTCAATTAATATAATATTGTGAAAACATAAACAAAAATGTTTAAATATAAAATAGTGATATTAAAATATATTACATTAAATAATAGAATGCCTCTTGATATTATCATAATTTTATAATTGAATAAAAATAAAGTCCCCAAAATATCCGAAAAAAGTTTACTTTTAACTTAAAACAATATAGAGTTATATTTTTATAACTAAAAATTATTCATCCTGCTATTATCATTTTCGAGATTAGATAATGGGTCTGGAAAAATAAAAAATGTGACAATGTGGATGAATATTAGTAATTAGGTGTGATCTCAATCATTTTCGAGAGTAGAACGATCGATGTTCTAGTTTTCGACATATATAACATGGTACCCCATTTTTCTACTTTTACTCTTTATTTTTTCAATTAAAATATAATATATTGATTTAAATATATTTAATTCTATAATACATTCTAATAAAATCTTACCAAATGAAATTAATAAAATATATTTATTATTACCTTGATATTATTTTACAAGAAGCTAAGAAAGTAAGAAAGCATGAAATTCTAAAAATTAGCAAACAAAATATTTTTTACATAATATGAATGCTATGTTTGAAAAAAAATCGAATCTTTGTGACAACACAATTATAATAATGTTCATTTAAGAAAAAAACTTGATAAATTATTTTACTAATATAAGTTCTAAAAAGTTAGCCACTTATCAATTAGCTCTACTCTATCGTTGTTTTTTAAGTTTCTTTTTTTATTTATCCCTTTTGTTATCATTTGAAAATTGAAAAATAAATATGTTATGCAACACTTCATTAATATCATAATGAATATATTTTTGAACATCTGATTTTAAATTTATAAGTATGATTTATTATCAAAATTATTCATATAAAAAATTATATATTTGATTCATAATGAATATTTTTAACAACAGATCATAATAATGATTAAAAATATACTTGACATGATATCATGAAGCTTGACATGCTAGTTAATCTCTATTTGAAAAAGAAAATAATGAAATGTAATTATAGTTAAAAAAATTATGTATAATGAAATAAAATTATAGTTAAAAACAAATTATGTATTTTAATTATATAAAATTTAAATGTTCAAACATATATTTTAATTGTTTCATAAAATTATTGCAAATAACAATAAAAGATGAAATGTACTTGGATAAATAAAAGAAGAAAAGTTGATGAAAGTAAATGAATATTCTTAGTTCAAAAGATTAAAGAATAGTTCACCAGGAATAAAGAATAGTTAAAAAAAGTAAAGTAATTTTATATTTGTACATTTTAGGAAGAGATGCTTTTTTTAACTAAAAGATTTTTTTCAACTTCAAAAAGAGATCTGACTCGATATAGAAATTTAATTTTATTCGGAAAGAGCTTAGATGCTCTTTACTTTTTTTTTTAAAAAATTATTTATGTTAACATTTCCTTAATTATCAACTTTTCTTAATATAACTCTGAACTATAATTGTAAATTTTAGTCCTTGAATTTATGTTGATATGTCAATTAAGTCCTTTCATTAAATTTCATTCATAATTTAATTAAATTTACTTTTTATTAATTATGAAATGATAGTTTTACTCTTTCCTTTTAAATATTATAAAATTAAATAATACCAACTTGATTAAGACATTTCATGATTATTAAAAAAGCATAATTAAATAATATTTATATCCTTACTTTTTTCTATTTTATTAAAGAATCAATAGTAAAAAAAATATTTTATGGTTATTAAATAATTAACTTAACAGAACTTCGAAAGGACTAGATTGACAAATTGAAATAAGTTCGGGACTAAAATCGATAAATTTAAAATTTAGAGTAAGATGTAAAACTGTTATAGTTGAGGGGTGTTGATGGAGATAACCCTTTAAAAAAGCACAAAAGAGACCGATATAAATATGAATTTAATGAAGATGTACCCTATTTAAGTATGATACATTATGTACCCTATCGTCTGGACCATTGAATATGAGATATATTGTTAAAAATAAATAATTTATTTAAGATTCATATTTTTTATTTATTTTTGTCAATCATAGATCGTTAATATGATACATGGTATATCCTACTTAAAGAGGATATATCTTTATTAAATAATATACATATTATTTTAAATAATTTTCATACACATATATATATATTTATATATATACATGTATGTGTATTAAGGGTGTTCATCGGGTCGGTTTGACCCGGTGAACCCGGCCACCCGAAGCGACCCAAATACTTTTGGGTCGGTTCGGGTTCTACATTGGGTCGAACCCGTCCCAACCCATAGAGAATCCGAGGAGATATGGGTCAGATACGGGTTGGGATTTTCCAACCCGATTTGATCCGACCCGAACCGAGTACCCGAACAATTGAACCACTTTATCATTTTTAACCGGACATTGGGTTCAGTTCGTTGACATGAGGTGGACCCATTTTCAAAGTTGAGTTAGCTAGAGATCTGCATTTTGGCCTTTTTTCCCCTCTATTCAGGTGGCTGTTCGTCTGCTCCTCACACACACATAGAAAGTAAAAAAAAATAAGGTTTTGAGGTTGCTTGACGGCGATGTGATCCGGCAGGCAGCGGCAATCCAGCTCTTCTCTTCTCTTTGATAATTTCAGCGGCAATCCAGTGGGAAGCAGTAGTTTAGCGCTCTTCTCCTTGATGTGATCCGGCAGTCCAACCACTACAAGAAAATTCATAATTTGCAACGACACCTCCTCGCAAAAACACCCATTGCAATTTTTTTGCGACGGAAGTGCCATAATATATGACACTTTATGGTGACATTTTCATTATAAAAAATTTGCGATAAGCAATTTTACAATAGACATGCGACGAAGGAGCCATCGCAAATTGTGAATTTTCTTGTAATCAGTGGTTCCCTCTTCCTTTGGTTGCTTGACGAGGTTTGGCAGTCAGCTTTGGAGACGACACCAAAGTCTCCAAGTCCACCATATACTCCAGGCTTCAGCAATCCAAGCATCCACGCTTCAGCAGTCCAAGCATCCACGCTCCAGTAGTGGACTTTTCAATCTTTAGTCCCGATAATGGTGTCCAGACTTGCAGCAGTTGATTCACATCAACTTAGGTGCATTTTCCAACTTGGTCATGCTACATTGCTACTGCTGCTCTCTTGCAGAAATTTTCATCTAGGCAAGTAAGGAGACATAAGGAAATTGATATTCTACCTTATAAGCTTAGAGTTAGAGTCATAACTAATAAGGCAATTGATATTGTAGTAAAAAACTACTGAAAATTTTGTCACCATTTATTTTGTTTTAACATTCATCAAATCCTTTAAAATGTGCATACTTGGATGATATCGTTTGAGGCATTTCTGCCAACAATATTTTTTTCTAAGAAAACTCCTTAGTCATTATCCTTCCATATCCTTATCCATGTTCCATATCATTGAAGTTTCATGAGCAATCATTATTCCTAATAATATTAGCATTAGCATTATACCTATCATATGAATCTCCATCCTCAAGACCATCTATCTTTCAATTGGGACAACCCATTATTCCTAATATACAAATACAGTTTCACCTATCATTGTTCATCATGATAATATATATTTATATGAGAGGCAAATGAATAAGCAATAGGTCGAGGCCAAACTCAAATTCGAGATTCACATATTCTTTTATTTCTTAATGTTTGATTAATCTCCAAACTACTATACTTTGTCACTAATTGCTTGTTGTCTCGTCTGCTTGCTTGATTGGTACTTAACTAGTTAGCTTACTTCTTTGGATGGTTGTGTTATCAATGTTATATTATTATACTTTTTATTAATGGACATCCTTTCATCCTTTGTGTGTCATGAGCATCCTTTTTGTTTGTTATTTACTAATTAATTTTCTGCCATAAACATTTTGAATAATCATTGTTGTTAACTTCTTAATTCTTATTTAACTATTTCTTTTTTTATAAGCCCATATAAAACCAATTATGGTTAAAGAAATTATGGTCCAAAACACAAGTGAAACTCAAGTTGGAAGTGCTCCTAATCCAACAAGCAGGAGTAATGGTGTCATTCAACAAATAAGGACTTCTTCAAATGAATTACAGCAACCACAAGGCACACAACCTACAACTGAGCCTCACCCTAAAGAAGAAATTATTTCATCTGGACAAAAAGCTTCAGAGAAAGAGGTAAAAAAAAGGGAAAGCCTTGTAGACCCTCGTCTAGTGCTTAGATTCATTTTAAAAGAGTTAACGATAGGGATGTTTGTAATTATTGCCAAAAGTCTTATGCTTGCAATGCCGCCTTTCATGGAACTTCAAATTTATTAAAGCACACCAACGCTTGTGAGAGAAATCCAAATAATTTGGCTACTGATAAAAGGCAAAAAAAAAAAAAAACAATTGCCATTGGCAAGCAATGCGAGGATGATCCAAATAATTTTGGTACTATGAAATTAATTGATTTAATCAAGAAAAGTCTCGTTTAACACTTGCCAAGATGGTTGTCATTGATGAGCTTCCATTTAAGTTTGTCGAGAATCAAGGCTTTAAGGATTTTATGCCTATATCACAACCAATATTTCATATTCCTTCTCGTGTAAACATTGCCAGAGATTGTATGCAATTGTTTATGCTTGAGAAACAAAAGCTGAAAAATGTATTTTTTGAAAATTGCCAAATGGTTTCTTTGACGACAGACACTTATACTTCAATTCAAAACACGAATTATATGTGTGTAACTGCTCATTACATAGATGACAGGTGGGAATTGCACAAGAATTGTTATGAAAAAATAGATGAGAGAGAGATCAACACAGAGAAGACACACGACTTTACGAGCTTCACCCATAACTGGGCTACGTCCTCGAGCGGCGACTAGAGTTTTTTCTTTGATGTGGAAAAAACAACAGATGATACAAGATACAAAATAACCCAACCCCTAGGGAGTTTATATATGGACTCCCAATACAAAATAGGAAATATAAGCCCTAAGGTTGTCTAGGTTTCGGGGGCTCCACCCCCGAGCCCCCCGGGGGGATCCCCCCTAGACCCCCCCCTCAGGCTCGCTGACTGGTCAGCGAGACCTCCGTAGGGGACGGGCGGCTTCGCCGCCCCAAATATTCAATGACTGTGATGCGCAGGGGGTCATATGGGTTTTCACTGGGTTAAGATTCAAGGCATTATCAACAAATCTCCACCTTGACTTGAATCATCTTCAGAATATA
>LTAE01014709.1:5440-16602 GCA_001647135.1 Pontederia paniculata | reverse complement strand
GACCGGAGGCGAGCGGTGGACGACCGAAGCATCTGGCAGCAGTTCAAGTGGGGACTTCACCGAAGGAGCGGTCAACCGAAGCTGGAGCAGAGGTCGACCGGAGGAGTAGGTGAAGGTACTGTACTTGCATTAACGGCTAGTTTTCTGAGAGAGAGAATTAGGTCGTAGTGCAAAGTATAAATATAATCTCAAGAGTCTTGGGAGGCTAACTTTGGCCATTTTGAATTCACTAAGAGTGCTAGAACGAGAGCCTTAGTTCTCCTTGTGAGAAGGGTCCAAGAGAGCTTGAGCGATTACATGTAAGAGGTTGTTCTCCTTGTCCTAAGTACAAAGAAAGGACATTCGTAAGGGAGCCTTCGCCCTTGAAGAAGGATATAGTGAACTCCGAAGATCTCGTGAGCGGAGACGTAGGCCAAAGAGTTTGGCCAAACCTCGATAACAAACTCCGTGTTTGTTTGTTGTGTTTGTTCTTTTCTCTACTCTCTTCTCTCTATTTGTATTTTATATTCATATATGTTTGCTTCCGCTAACACAACATCAAGAGATCTAAGTTAAGAAGAACATAAGATTTTTAATATACCAATTCACCCCCCCCCCCCTCTTGGTGTCATTCTAGATCCTACATTTATAAGTAAATTTTAGAAAATCTTCATGCTTGGTAAAGAAAAAAACTATACTCATAAGTTATTAGGTTACAACCAATGTTATTAAAATCAGACCAGACTCGCCGATTCAACCGGTTTAATCACGAACCGACCTGTGATCCGATCAGGTTTGATGTAAAAACGGATTAGCTTCGGACCGACAAAAAACCGGATTGAACTGGGAAAACTAGTCAACCGGTTAAAAAACTAGTTCAAATGCAAATTTGAAAAAAAAACAAACCGAAAATGAAAATCAATTAAAAAAGGGAAGGAAATTTTGTATAAAAGGAAAATAATTGAAATTAATTAAAAAATAAAATTGGAAATAAGATAAATATGGAGGAAAATAAATAAGGAGAAAATTGGAAATTAAAGAAGGGAAAGACGTAATAAATGAAAGTTAAATAAAATAGTAGGAAAATTACTAATAATTTAAATTAAAATAAGTAATATGGCCTATTGGTATAAAATTATTATTAATCATTATTTTCAAATAAGTATTAAAATTTATAAAAGGAAAATAATTGGAAAAGCAATATTGGAAATTTGAAATAAATGAGTGGAGATGGATAAGGAAAACAAATAGAAATAAAAAAAGAAATAAGTGGGAATAAAATAATTTTAAGTAAATAAAAGGAAAGTTAATACTAATTTAAGTTAAAATAATTAATATTGCATTATTAGTATTATATAAATAATTACATATTAATCATCATGGTTCTTTTAGAACTATTAACATTTTATAATATAATAAACAATTAAAAAAATTTTAACTCAAATGAAGATGAAAACACTTTGTAAGAAATGGAAGATTTTTCTCTAAAAAAAAAGAAAAAAGCAGAACCACTAGTAAAGGTAGAAACGAAAAGATAAAATAAATATAAGGGGAATTAATAAAAAAGGAAAAAAGAAGATGAAAAGAAATAGAATAAAGAAAAATACGAAAAAAATTTAAGAGTGATCAAAAGTAAATTAAATTAATATGAATCGTTACTATTATATAATAATGAATAAATAATCATAATAGTCTATTAATCACCATTATTTTGAATAAGCAATAATATTATAAGCATACAGTAAATAATATTTTATATTAAATCTATTTATTAGTAGGTATTATTACAATTATATAACTTATATAATAATACTTGTACTATATATATAATAAATTATCAAAATAATATTATTTTAATAAAATTCGGTTCAGTCCGGCTGAACCCAATCGAACCGATCCAACCACGATCCAGTTGAACGTATGGTCATATCTCCATCCGGTTATGAAAACAATAGTAACAACTTATAAGTTTAAAAAAAAGTAGGTTTCCCCCTACATATTTTTAAAGTCTAATTTAATCAACTATATTATTCTTTTATTCATATTTTTTTAATATTATCAAATAATTTTAAGGGTATTTTAGTCAATATATAATTTAACAAATATTGCAACTACTTATTGATATTATCAGCGCTTTTATTTAAACATGTAAAATATGTAACTACTTATATTTTAAAATAAATATTATCACTTAAAATACTTATGAGGATTAGTGCCCATCAGATATCTTTTATCAGATAATCCAAACAGACCATTGTATGATAAGTATTGTTATTTCATATTTATTTTTTCCTATTTTTTAACATTAGCTATCATATTTTTGTGTGCTACATGCACTACACTAAAAAAAATGTGCTACACGCACCTTAACCACCTACACACACACATATATATAACGTGATGTTAAATATTTATTTATAAAAAATTGTCAATGTAAAATATTACAATATATTAATTAAATACTTGAACAATTTTAAAAAATGAAATAGACCCATAACATGGATGTTTCTCTACAAATAACTTAGTTCAATGCCATATCAGAGTACAAATGGCTTCGTATAAACATCAAATCTCTCGAAGGAAGTCAATTGTGGTTCCTGCACATCATTAGATAAGACTATGAATCATTTTCGCTCACAACATTAAGAATTATACAACATGCGAAATTTTCACGTGCTCAAAAGTTACTTCATTTTCGAATTTTAAATTGACCACTCAAAGATCATAAGAAAATTGCAAAATCTCGAGTCGCTCAATTTTTTCAATTTTTAATATTTTGGTCACCCATACTCAAAACTTTAATATTTGAATTACCACACTAATGAAGATAATAAAAAATGGAATATCATGTAATTATCACACCAACAAAATAGTTAGTTATTATATTAAATTATCTCTTCGTTCCTAACAAAACAAAAATTAAAATGCACGAACAATTATATTCCCTTTTAATCATGATAATAAAATAATCTGTCAATACTTTTTATTTAATGTGATACTAAAATGTTATTGACACATCATTAAAATTAAATATTTTATTGGTCAAATGATCTAAACAATAATTCTTAGAAAGATGAATAACTCATGTATGGAAAAATAAAATTGAATGCATGCACAACAATTTTACAAAAAAAAATAGATGAGCTCAAATATATTACCTGTCTTAAACGACCACCCAAATTGCCTCCTATCAACATGGTATGAAGTGATGATACATGCCCACAACTGAATGAATCACCGGTGTTTCTGATTTGTGATCTTATTGAGTTCAAAATACTTCCATAAGTGGCTCCATTTCCCTGCTCAAGCGCCTGTGGAGGTGATACTGGAAAGGGCCTGCTCATTAAACAAAGCCATGAAACTATTTGATAATGTATTAGGACCTCATGTATTATTTTTAACTTATGAATTCGTGTTTGTTCAATTTTTTCTTTGGTAGAGTTATGAGTTATCACAAAGGCATATAAGACATTTTGTACTTATGTTTCATGGTCAGTTAGAGTTGGTGATAGTTAGATTTTGGTTAGTTATTCTATGTGTTACACTTAATGTTCAATGGAAACATCAAAAATATGATTTTCATTGCGCCAATTATCTTTCTTTCTATTTTTCTTCAAACAAAAACAGATTGAGCATGAGTGAATTCTATAAAAATATTACAGAACAGTGAGTGAGAGTGTGTGAAGATTGAGTGAAATAATAACAAATTATATCAGAGCTCTAAGCATCTTAAGTGTTGTGGTGATGGATGCTACAACACCAACTCTGAGCTGACAAACATTACTCCTCCAATTTTTGATGGAAATAATTATCAAATTTTGGCAAGTGAGAATGAAAGCATTCCTTGAAGGGACTTACTTGTATGAGATAATGGAAGATGATTATGAAGTGCAATCACTAAGAAAAAATCCAACTATCAATCATATCAGAGTTCACGAGGAGCGCACAACCAGAAAGACTAAGGCAAGAGCAAGTCTTTATGTTGTTGTTACTATAGTTAATTTTAATATGATTATTATCTAGAATCAACAAAATGATAGTTTGGGATTTTCTGGAAAAATCATTCGAGGGCAATAAGAAGATAAAGAGAATGAAAGCATTGAACCTTAAGAGGGAGTTAGAAACAATGCAAATGAAGGAAACTAAATTAGTGCACGACATTGCTGATAAACTCCTAGTTTTAACTAATAAATTATCAATGTTAGGTATTGAACTTGAAGAAGAAAGACTTGTTGAGAATCCTTTATGTTTTGTGCCTAAAAAATTTAAAATTATTGTAGCATCTCTTGATAACACAAGAGAAATCTCACAGCTTCTAAGCATAGAAAATGAATATTGTTGTTTTCTTATTGAATAGGTTCTCAACAAGCAGACATCATTTGAAGCATGACATGGCTATAAACAAATGTTAGTGAATTGAGAATCTTTGATTGTTTATGCCATTAATTGACTTCTTCAATCAATAGAGATAAACTTGATCATAGAGGTAAAACTAGTATTTTTTTAGGTATAATTTGCAATCTAAATCCTATAGAGTGTATTGTCCTGATGCACAAAAGATCATTATAAGTAGAGCTATGATTTTTTTTATAATATAAAAGATGGAATAAGACAATATGTGAAGAAAGAAATGTTGAAAATAGGAGCATTGAAGTTGAAACTCAATTGCAGAATGAGTATGAGATGATAGAATATGAGTTGGTTGGTCATTTGCTTATGCGAGGTACAAAATCACGAGTAGATGTCTATGTAAGATGTAATGTGGCTCTATTAGGACCTACAACAATTGAGTATGCAAAAGAAAATGTTGAATGATTATCAACTATAAGAGAATAATTGAGCAACGAGAACAAGACACTGAAGCTTTGTCTAAACCTAAGCACAAGAAGACTATATGTGTCAAATGAGTCTTTAAGAAAAAATTGAACTCATATGACACAGTGAATAAGTATAAAGCTATAATGATTATGAAGGGATATGCTCAAATGAGTAGGGTGGACTACTCTAACATGTTTGCTCAATTGCTCCCATGGATACCATTAGCTTACTACTAGGCTTTGTTGCTAAGAAAAAGTAGATCATTTGTCATCTAGATGTGAAATTAGTCTTCTTAAATGGTGATCAATATGAGAACATCTATGTAGGGCAACAAGAAGATTTTTTTTGTTAAAGGACATGAAGATAAGGTTTACAAATTGAAAAAAGACTTATATGGACTGAAACAAACTTTAAGAGCATGATATCTCAAAATTGATTCATATTTGCACCAGCTTGGGTTCGAGAAGAGTTTAACTAAAGTCACTTTATACTATAAATAAAGTAAGAATAGTCTTGCGGTGATGTTGATTTATGTTGATGATTTGTTGGTCACAGGAGAGGAAGAAAGTGAAATATCAAAACTGAAGATAGAACTCATGAAGCAATTTGAGACGATAGACTTGTGGAGAATGTCTTACTTTTTAGGCATTGAGATTCATCAAATAAAATGTGAAATATTTATCCATCAAAGAAAGTACATAAAAAGATCTTGAATATGTTTGAATTGGAAGAATGCAAGACAATCACTAATCTTGTTAATCCAAAAAAAAATTAAGCAAAAGTAATGTGCAAGATTCTAATCATGAGAGTAAGTATAGAAGACTAATATGTTGTTTAACGTGTCTAACAGTATTAGGTTCGACATTCAGTATGAAGTGAGTATTTTGTCAAGATTCTTTCATTTTGTAGTTGAAGAACATCTAATGCAATAAAAAAGGTGTTGAGGTACCTGAAAGGAATTCAAAGTTATGGTGTGAAGTTTAAAGTAATTCTTGAGATGAAGTAAGTTGGCTTTATAAATAGTTACTAGGATGGTTCAGTGGAAGACATGAAAAGCACAACATATTTTCTATTTTTCACTTGGATTAGATTAGTTTGTTTCTCATGAAGTTCAAAGAAGCAAGAAGTAATGACACAATCAACAACTCAAGTTGAATTTGTCTATAGCTGCAAATCATGTAGCATGACTTAGCAAGTTATTATATAATTTGGGGCTGCAAGAAAATTGTCCAATAGTGTTGTGTGTGCGCAATCAAGCTACAAATTATAAGAATAAACACTTCAATTTGAAATTCTATTATCTACGTGAGCCACAATAAGAAAGAAGAGTTAGAGTTGAAGTATTGAAAGACAAGTGATCAAATAGCTGATATTTTCACAAAGTCTCTTGCAATTAGTCATTTATATCAGTTAATTCATGATATGTTCTTTAATCCAAAGAAGAGAAATGTCAGATAATGTATTAGAACTTTATGTGTTATGTTTAAGTTATTATTCATATTTGTTTAGTTTTTTTTCTTTAGTAAAAATTATGGGTTGTCACATAGGCATATTAGACAAGTTCTACTTATATTTAATGGTCAGTTAAGTTTTATTTTGGAACTAACTAATAGAGGGATGAAATGAGATGGTGGAGTATAAGATGGGGTGGTAAAGTATAGTGGATTATTATTAAACTCATGTTTCGATAAAACTTTATGGTGGTGTATGGACTAAACTAAATTATGTCATATTTGAATAATTTAAATAAAAGTAATTTATACATTTATCATATATCATTATTATGACCTTAATAAATATATTATTATGATATATTTATTTGATTTATTACATTATTTATGTATTTATTATTATTTGTATCTCTTTATATGTTTTTCACTTATCTTTAGTATTTTTTCCTCCTAATGTATTTTGTTTCTCTTTCATAAATTTTTAATTTTTTTTATTTCTCTTAAAATTAAAGATAAAAAATCGAAGATGAGAGATAAATATAAAAAGAGTGAAAAACATTAATATTATCACACCAATAAAAATATTATTCAAATGATCATAAAAATAAATATTTATCTCAAATTGAATAAAAAAATAACTAATTTGAAAAAAAAATTATCATGACATTCAATAGATTTAAAATATTATGATAAAAAATTAGTCCAAAAAAAACAAATATAAATGAATAAAAATTAAACAAATATAATTATTAAATAATTATAAAATAAGATAGACAAAAAGTTAAACAAGGAAATGAACTCAAATCAAATATTTTCTCTATCATAAATCAAAATAATATAAGAAAGAATATCATTTTAAATAAATTATGACATAATTTTATAAAGTTATTTTAAGGGACAATTTTGACTAAAAAATTTTATACTTCCTAATTCTATCAATTTGATGGAAAAAAAATTTAAAATTTGGAGGTACGAGTCACCTCTCCAAACTCCTATGACCTCTATAATTTTTTTTTCAAATATGATTTAACTTACTATATCTATCCATCTTCCACATAATTCTTCTTAATACCATAACCTAAATAAGTTCTTAGAATGAGTATCGATAAAACTTTAATTAGTTACTTCTATGTGTGCACTTGATGTTCAATGTAAACATTAGAAATATAATTTTCATTGCACCAATTCTCTTTCTCTCCATTTTTTTTTCAAACAAACAATTTTAATGTGAGTGGATTTTGTAAAATTTTGACAAAATAATGAGTGAGAATGTGTGATGATCGAGTGAAAATACAATAAGTTCATATTTGTAGTGACGAAGAGCAAAAGATGAGAGCGTTGATAAAGAAAATATTAGTGAGAGGATGACATTTTAAGTTATCAATATATTTTCGCTTAACAAGGTGTGAAATTCGATTATTTATATAGGCAAATATTTTTTAATCGTAATCTCATCAGCCATACTTAATTTATAATTAAGAGAAGCACACCTCCAGCTAGAGTTGGTGGTACAAGAAGAAACAAGATGTTACCGTGGTATCAGCAGAGGTTTGATGGTCATCGCAGCCACTGAATGAAATAACTTCTCCACCATTTGTACCTTTCCAAACACCAGAACGAGGCCGGTGATCTTCCCACACATAGTGTCCGTCCCTATACATCAACAAGAAAGTAAAATTAGATTCAGAATTATGATGCTATTTATTATCATAAAAAAGTTCTCCCTAAACCCCATAAATTTTTAAGAGCCCGGCATGGATTCGGAATTCTCCCCATAAATTTTTGGCAACTATTTAGTTTTCGTATTCCTTTTAGATTTCGGTTCCACTGTTTCTTTAGGATCGTATTCCCAGTAGGTGTCGGAGTATAAAGGGGCTATAAAATAACCTTGGAGGAGGGCATTGAGCGCAACAATTAAAGATCCTATTCTTGCCAGTCGTAACACTCCCTCTGTTCCCTCTCTGCTCTTTGCCTTCCGGGAGCTACGTCTGCAGTGCAGCTTGTTCGTCGTGACTGTTTTAATGCCGTAAGCAGTTTATTGGAAGAAGATGAAGCCGTCGAACTCTGATGCCTCAAAACGGAGCTTATGGTTTCATAACATCCTTCCAGCTGCTGCTNGGCATGGATTCGGAATTCTCCCCATAAATTTTTGGCAACTATTTAGTTTTCGTATTCCTTTTGGATTTCGGTTCCACTGTTTCTTTAGGATCGTATTCCCAGTAGGTGTCGGAGTATAAAGGGGCTATAAAATAACCTTGGAGGAGGGCATTGAGCGCAACAATTAAAGATCCTATTCTTGCCAGTCGTAACACTCCCTCTGTTCCCTCTCTGCTCTTTGCCTTCCGGGAGCTACGTCTGCAGTGCAGCTTGTTCGTCGTGACTGTTTTAATGCCGTAAGCAGTTTATTGGAAGAAGATGAAGCCGTCGAACTCTGATGCCTCAAAACGGAGCTTATGGTTTCATAACATCCTTCCAGCTGCTGCTGCTGCTTTCCTTTGTATGGCCTTCCTCTGTTGCGGAGCTTTGCTTATACTTGGTGTTAAAGAGAATGGAAACGCATGGCTATCCACGAGCTCGTCACTGCCGCTGCAAAACGGCGGGTACACTGTGACTACAGAAAAGATTGACACAGAGATTCAATCCAAACTGTATCAAACACAATCAGGTGGTGGTGGTGATGGTGCGTTGCCTAGAGGCATAGTTAGCAAGACATCAGACTTAGAGATGGTACCCATATCAGGTCCTCCGAAAGGAACGGAAAATGCAAGAAGTTCACTGAAGAGCTTACTGGTAATTCCAGTTGGAATAAAGCAAAAGGAAGATGTGAATGAAATTGTGAACAAGTTCCCATCAAACGACTTCACTGTGATGCTTTTCCACTATGATGGCAACCTTGATGGCTGGAAAGATTTGGAGTGGAATGATCGTGCCTTGCACATCTCAGCTAAGGGTCAAACTAAATGGTGGTTTGCCAAACGTTTCTTACATCCAGACATTGTTTCTGAATATAATTACATCTTCCTTTGGGACGAGGACCTCGGAGTGGAAAATTTTGATCCTATCAAATACTTGGAAATAGTCCAGGAGGAAGGGCTAGAGATATCGCAACCGGCGCTTGATCCTACCAAATCAAGAATTCACTATGGAATAACTGCACGCATGAGAACAGGAAATGTGCATAGAAAGATATACAAGCTCAAAGGTAAACCCAAGTGTGATGATACAAGCACAGGCCCGCCATGCACTGGGTGGGTGGAAATGATGGCACCTGTTTTCTCAAGAGCAGCTTGGCGTTGTACATGGCAGATGATCCAGAATGACTTGATTCATGCATGGGGTCTGGATATGAAACTTGGTTATTGTGCTCAGGGTGACAGGACCAAAAAGGTTGGAGTGGTGGACAGTCAATACATAGTTCACAAGGAACTTCCTACACTTGGTGGCAATGAGAAAAAGGTTCAGCCTGGATCAACAGTCATAACTAACAGAGTAGCTGTGAGGCGGCGGTCTAATGCCGAGTTCGAGATCTTCAAAAAGAGATGGCAGAGAGCTGCAGAAGAAGATAATACTTGGACTGATCCATATCCTGAAACCACTTAGAACACCAAATATGAGGTCCTAATTTTTGCTGCATCAGTACAAGAAGCTGGAGTGTTTCTCTTCTCTTTTTTTCTTTATTTCTCTTGTACCTTCAGTTGCAACTGAAAATGTATTAGCTTATGAATATATTGTTCAAGATTCAATTATTCTTTCATATAAATTAATCATCAACCTTATACTTAATGTTAGATGTGCTACCACATATATATGTAACACATATTTCATATCTCGTTGGTTAAAGTATGACAGATCAACAGTCATAACTAACAGAGTAGCTGTGAGGCGGCGGTCTAATGCCGAGTTCGAGATCTTCAAAAAGAGATGGCAGAGAGCTGCAGAAGAAGATAATACTTGGACTGATCCATATCCTGAAACCACTTAGAACACCAAATATGAGGTCCTAATTTTTGCTGCATCAGTACAAGAAGCTGGAGTGTTTCTCTTCTCTTTTTTTCTTTATTTCTCTTGTACCTTCAGTTGCAACTGAAAATGTATTAGCTTATGAATATATTGTTCAAGATTCAATTATTCTTTTATATAAATTTATCATCAACCTTATACTTAATGTTAGATGTGCTACCACATATATATGTAACACATATTTCATATCTCGTTGGTTAAAGTATGACCACTACAAGGAAATATCGCGTCCAAATATATGAGAGGGTCTGAATGACCCTCTCAAATGGGGCGGTCCTAGATCACCCCAACTGGGGGGGTCTCGCGAGCCGTCCCAGAAGTCCTTTGCAACGGCCTCCCCAGCGGACGCCCTATTTCGTCGCTTGATCATCTCAAATGTCGAATTTTAGACGGTTTAAACATATTTGAGAGGGTCTTGATCGTCTCAAATGTCGAATTTTAGACGGTTTAAACATATTTGAGAGGGTCTTGATCGTCTCAAATATAATTTTCTTGTAGTGGACATGATTCCAACAAGGAAAATTATGATGTCCTAACTTTTGCTTGATATTAGAGTGTTTTTCTTCTCCTTTTTTCTTCATTTCTCTTGTATCTTTGGTTATCTTGGAAAATTGTATTTGCTTATGAATATATAATACAACATCCGATTATTCTTTCATATAAATGTGTCATCAACCATGTACTTAAATTAGATGTTCTACTAGCTATGTATATATAACATATATTTCAAATCTCATTGGTTATAGTATGACATGATTCCACCAAGTAAAAATGAAAACACAAAGACATCCTTTGGAGAGGAACAAGTCTTTAGCACATCACACTCGACTGAGTTAATTTATTACTAATACAAATTAGTTTTGAACATTGCTCGACCTCATAAAATAAAAAAAA
>LTAE01014708.1:0-11121 GCA_001647135.1 Pontederia paniculata | reverse complement strand
CAAAAGTGACAAGATTTCCTTAGTCACCATGACCAGATAAGGGCTCATGAAAGAAAATTCAAAATTCACTGAACCCTCTCTCAACCCTGAGCCCCAACATCCCTCTCGAACCACAACCTTTCTGCCCCAACAGCCTCCATCACCCATAGCTCTTTCTCCTCCTCAAATTTGTACTTCATCATTCTCAGATGCATGGCCTCCGAGCGGAGAAGACTGGACGTTGATGTGCACTAAAGTATTGTATCAGCTACTTTGCAAACTCCTTCAAAAAATCTCAAAAGGTTTGATATATTTTGGACTTCTCTATTAAAGAGTATAACCTCTTTAGTGAGTGAAGCCTTTAGTAGGACATAGTCACCAATGTTGAAAATTTGTTCTTTTTTTACATGGTCGGCATAAATCTTTTGTATCATCCTATACGACTTATACCATAGTTTAATGGTCTTAGATCTTTTCCATGCTCACTTTAAGTGCGCTCCATGATGGAATCCTAGGTTAATGAAATCCTTATATCATAACCTTAGTTCTTCGTGGGCCCTTATGACTCAATCATCACCACCTCACATGAATAATTTCAGCATTCATAATCTATCATGAGAGTCAACATTTAGATCTATCTTCCCCAATATATTGGTCCTACTCAAAAGTTCCATTATATTTTCTCATGCTATCCAATATATAATTGGAATTAGAATGATCATCTTTATTACTCCAATTAAATATCTATTTTTATAACTACGAGATTTCCCATAGGTTCAATGATAAAATCTTTATTCACATAACTTTAATCCTTCCTTCGAAACCAAGCTTGATAATTTTCATCTCTATTTGAGATATTGTTTACAATAATAAGTCATCATAAAGTTTGTCTTGAACTCATTTGAGAATCATTCATGGATACTATATTCGACTTTTTCTTCCTTTGCATCTAACTATCTCAATTATATAGTTGGACAATAAGCATGCACCCTCAATACCTTGACTCCAAGGTGTGACAAATCAATCCTAAAAGACATCACTAACAAGAACAATATTCACGTCCTCACGAACATCGAAAATTTTCATCTCTTCACAATTTATATCTACAATAAATATATTTTATAGCAACAAATTAATAGTCACATTTGTATGTTTGTGACTATAGCTATACTTTATAGTCATGATTGCAATGTTCGTGAGTATTAATTCAATTGTAACCACAAAATCGTGGTAATAACTTGATAATTATTACGACAATAATTTTCGTGGCAACAAATATATATAATTTCCACGAACTCAAAATTCGTAGTTAATTATATTCACTGTGTAAATAATGAACATTAATAATTTTCTATTCAACAAAAAGATTCTAAATATATTTTGATAATTATTAATTTATTCATTTTAGTAAGTTAAAAACAAGATTTATTTTAAAAAAACTATCGGACATGTACTTGAATTATAGAGAATAATTTATATATTAAATATAATAATAATTCTGTATGCGCAATTGACTAATAAAAATTTCATCAAAATATAGAATAATAATATTTTATTTTTGATAAAAAAATTATTTATCTCCATGTTTTGTATTTTTCTCAAAAAATTATAAAATAAAAAATTAAACTTAAAATATTTTTACTTTTTACAAAAAAAATATATATATATATATATTATATTAACTTTTTCCCTCCTAATATAATTCTTTTCCCCCTAAGATTAAAGAACTAATTTAAACTTAAAATATTACTGATTATAGATAAGATTATTATTATTATTTTAGATAATGGATGGATTTTATATAATGAGAAGATTATTATTGAAAATACTTTTTAACCTAAATTCCTTCTCTCCTCTCTTCTTTCACGTAACTCTTCTCTACGTGCCCTAACTCTTCTGACTCGCGTCTCTGCCTCTGCTCTTCCCCTCTTCCCTCTTGGTGAGTCTCGGACACTTCTCATGGCCGCGAGTGTCAGCGGAGAGCTTCACAGACGACGCAGCGTCATCTCTGCGCAGAGACGATACCCCGTCGTTTTTGCACGTATCGTCTCACATAGAGACGACGTCGGCGCTGTCTCTGCGTATAGATATGATGTTGGCACCATCTCTGTGTGCGGCAGAGTCGACGCTCGCATCGTCTCTGCGCATAGAGACGACACTTCAAGTCATGATCTGAAACCAGATTTCATCTTATCGGTGCACATGGTTTGTGATTTAAATGCAGAACATGCTGAATTTCTAGGATAATTTGTGTTTCTTCCACTGACAATATTTCATTACTTATTTATTAGGCTCAAACTTTACATTCTCTCTTCTATTTCAATGTCATTTTTGTGGCTAATCATGACTAGTTCTGTGGAAATTAGATTTTGTTGTGCGTTATTGTTGTAAAATTTTCCGAACTGCTGATCAGGAATTTGTAATTTGACCAATAGAAGTTGCACTTCTAGCATGACAAGATCTGTTTGTTGTTGCACAGAATCCTTGAAGGAGTAGCTCTGTGTGATAAACATGAATGGATCTACCATGATGGTTATCTTATAGATTCAAATCTGCAGAGAAATGCTGGTGATCCTAAATGGGTAAAAATGCCTTTATAAGTTTTTCTTTGTTTAGGGCCTGTTTGGTTGGAGGTAAAAGAAGGGTAAAAGAGGGGAAAGAAAACAAGGTTAATAGTTTAATCTCGTTGGTTTTATTATTAATGAAGGGGAATGGAGGGGAATGCCCGCTCCATTTATCTCCATTCCTCTTCAAGAACCTATTTTTCTTTCAACCCCGATATGGAGGAGGAAGAAATATTAAAAACATCATTTCCAATTTTAGCCCTATATAATTAAATCTATAAACTCACACATTAGGATATATTAGTCAAATAAAAATTATCATTTCCTTCCCTTCCTTTTAATTATGTTATCCAAACAAGATTAACTCTTTTACCTCCTTTCTCTTTCTTTACCTTTCCCCTAGTTTTCCTTCCCCTCCGTTACCTTCCCTTCCCCTTAATGATCGTTCAACCAAACAAACCCTTAATCCTTGCACTCTATAGAAAATTGTTCAGATGTTTCATATTTTTTACTTTTCATTTTACCATTTCAACAACATGTAACTTATTTACTAATTATTGTATTTCATCTGGCAGACTACAACAATTGTTTCTCTACCGTCATTTGGAGTTGTGCAGTTTGGTTCAACCAAAAAGGTTAGTGTTTAAAATTGTTGAACTCTTCAAATTTCAGACTATAAGAGATTGCCAATATTAAATCTTCGAATAAATCCTTTCAGAAAAAACCTAAAATAAAGCTGAAGATTTCTTTAATAATTAATCTAGAAGATACGACCTTCAATTTTTTTTCCGGAGCTACAAAATTGCTATACCTAAAATACATCATATTATCTATTAATTATTGATCTTCTTACTACTCATGATATTTGCATGCACTACACAAGAAAAATGAGGTATACAGTGCTAACATAGAAAAGCAATCTTCATTATTGAGCATTTTTTCACTCAGAATTTTCTAGAAAAGTTGTTTGTAGTTAATTTTGACCAAGTATGGATGATCTCAACAAGTTCCTGAAGGTTTAGAGAATGTTTAGTACAATATTGTTAAAATTTTACTCTTATTGTTTGATTATTTTGTTACTTGTGAGTGAGAGTTACTACATACTACTTGATATATATAATAATATAATTTTTTTTGTGTACATTTAGCGAGAACCTACTACAAATTCACTTGACGGCGAGATTAAGGTGTATGAGCGTGTTCATTTCAAAGAGGGAAAAGGATGGACACATGAACAAGCTAAAAAAATTTGTATGGGTACATTTAGTTTTTATTATATAATTATATATTTACATATGTAAATATTTTTTTTCATATTTTATATTTTTTTATTGATTAAATTACAAGATGCCATGCTTGTCGTGCACATTGAAAATATTGAACATGCTACACAATCTGGAGAAGATATTTCAGTTACTGAAAATCAAGTTTTTCAACACGTCTTGGGTACAAAGTCGGTACATGTTAGCGGTTCAGGATATGATGTATATCCTCTGCCATCATCAAAGATAAATACTGCAACCTACGAGAACCTTGAAATGCATAAAGAAGAGCCGAAGTATCTAAAAAGTGCATTGAGGAACATTCAAAGCTGATCAAGTTTCAACAAGAGAAGATTCAATGTCAGCAAGCATTAATTCAATAACAACAAGAACAAATTAATGCTCGTCAATAAGAAATGACAACTATGAAGGATTGACAAAAGAATATAGAAGAAAAACTAAAAGCTTTTCTCCATACGTAGAATGTTAACTATTTATGACAGTATTCTTTTCTGATGTTGACTATTCACTAGTGTCTTCTTTCTTTGAAACACATAAATCTTTTCTAATGTGATATTGTTTTAAATTAAAATATTTTACAATTTTTTTTGTGGCAATGCCTCTTTTAAAATGTTTATCATGAAGTTTTTTGTGTGGTTATTATCACATAATATTTGTGGAAATAATATTTCTTAGTTGTCACGAATCCTAATAGCCACGAAGTTGAATATTTAGTATTACAAAAGTTTTATGATTTTTATGTGGTTAAAGCATATTTGTGAATAAAAATTGCATATATAATTGCCACGATTAGTATTATTATCCATGAAAAAAATTCTTATTTACTATAATTCTACTTGTGATTATTGAAACTATAATAGCCACGAAAAATAACATTCGTGACAATTGATCAATAGTCACACCATCAATAACCACGAGTAGTTGCCACGAAAAATATTGTGACTATAGGTCTTTAGCCACCATAATAATGCCTTTAGCCATGAACAAATTTGTGATCGTTGATCAATTTTGTTGTATACTATCATAATTATCCTAGTTCTTTCAAGCATTTCATCAAACACCTTTCAAGCATGATATGCATTCTTCCATTTTAGGATCCTTAACCTACAAAAGCTCACTTATTCCTACTAGCATATGCAGAAACCTAAACTTCCATATCTTCTTGTGCAATCGTCCTCTCAATTGCATTACATAATTTTATTTAGAGATTGGAATCCCGTGAAGGTTGAGGGAGAGATAATAAGAGTTTGTTTATTTATAGACATTTCTGGGTGATAATGAGTCCAATAAGGAGGTGCCATATGGGTAGATGTCTCCTTTTATTTTTCTGAGGCATTGCAAGAATTCTTGGGAATCAAAGTATTGTAGAGAGAACCATTGCATAAGGCAAATTATAAGAAAAATCAACCATCATACAACAAACAATTTCAAATGTTTTTTTGACAAATTTAGGCAAATTAAAGAAACTGCAATGGTTTGGTCCTGCAATAAAAAATGATTTTATCTTATCAAATAATGATTAAACTAATTTTTGAAATATCAATGGATCTACAAAAATGACAATGAATGTTTCATGCTTATTGGGAACACGGTAGCCGACAAGGATCTGATTGGAGAGGTCTACCAAATTGATTTGCTGAAAAATTATAAAAATATAATATGACAGTAAAGTTGCATTAGAAGACAATATACCATGACAAAGTATGACTTTGTAGCTGATAGTATAGTTGCAGATGACCACATTCATGAATATAAGAAAACTAGAGTGACAAGTCTTTTTTGAATAGAGATCAAAAGCACAAGTCTTTTGCATAGAGATGGAAAACTCCATATGTCTTTGACAAATTTAGCTCAACTATGGAAACCACAATGGTTTTCCTCTCAAAAAAAAAAAAACAATTGAGATTTATTCAACAAAGAAACTACGGAGAGAGGATATTAGAGCTATCTATCCGAGAAATCAGCATCAAGAGACACGTGTTATTTAGAAATATAGTGCACCACATCTCATTTTTGCTGAGTGAGTTGCACAGAGGTAGCTTGTGATGGACCCCAATTTTGAGCTGTGGATTTATTCCAAACTTTTGTACATCCCAATTGATTTTTAGTAATACATTTCCAGGCTACTCAAACTCGGTAGTCATCATGTTCCCCTCAAAAAAATAAAAAAAGATAAGAAAGAACACCCCAAAATTTGAGATGCCAACAATATCAATCAATATGAGGATTGACATTAAAGAATCATAGTTGAACTCCAAATAGAATAACATTCAAAACTGAGATACACTCATTACTTGATTCAGACAGAAAGAAATGTGCAATATGGTGTGTAATCCAGTGAAACAAATTTGTCATAGGTATTTATATTATCCCCTTTATACAAAACAACTTGATTATTTACCAAAGGAGCATATATATATGTAATAACCAGAAACTAAAAGAAAATGGAAAATCTTACCAAAGTTCATTCTTAGAATTATTATGCCTAGGGTGTATGGAAAATCTTGAAAGAACCATAGATTACTCATGAGTCTTGTGATATGGTTGATGTTATGCCATGTATGTAATGTTTAAATGTTCAATTTGATGTTAGATATGACCTAGGATATTCAACACATGAACCTAGGGCAAATTAGGAATTTTGTATAAGGAAAAGCGGAAAAAATCGGACAGGAGTCCGATACGGCCGTATTGATTTGTATGAGCTGCCCGAAATCCTTTCAGTCAAAAGGATACGACCGAATGAATCGAGTCGTATTGATTGATACGACCATATTGGTCAATATGGGTAAGCTATATTGATTGATACAGACCGTATTGGTCAATACGGCCAGGATGGATTGTTCAATACAGGCAATTCATTCCTGATGTGTAGAACTTTATATTTTGGTCTATTTATGCTTTGATTATTTCTACACATACGTCTCTAGGAAGGAGGATAGATGTTCACCCTTTTCTTACATGTAATTAAGTATATTAAAGACAATGATGTGATGCTTGACGATCACTTAGACAATGAGTCACATGCTCAGCCGTAAATAGGGACTTAAAAGATGAAACATGTATGCATGTATTGTTTCTTGATGTATTAAAATTTAAAAGATGGATTGGGATAAGTCTAGTGCACATCTAAGAAGGAGGGAGAAAACACTTAACACCCGATCGGTATGGGTGATCACTTCCTTGGATTAAATTCCTAAAAGCCCAAAGTGGCTGAAGGGGGATGCATGGCACATTCCTGGCTTGATCAGTCGAATAAAGTTGGTGTGCACAACGACCCCTGATCAAATAAGATAACAAAAGGACTTGTGGCCATATGGATGGCTTAAGTGAAGTTAAAAGATTAACTTCAAAAGGGTCACATGATAAGAAGATGAAAAATATTTTGAGCATTGAAAGTCAATGCGAAGTAAAGGATTCATGTTCAAAGGAGCATTATATTGATAATGCTAAGTATTTTGAGCATTATATTGATAATGCCAAGGAAAACAAAGTAAAATGATAAAAAAGTGCATTATATTGATAATGCATGAATAAGATAAGAAAGTAAGCAAGATGAAATATAGACTTAGTTAAGTCTAAGAGCATAATTGGCAAAGATGAAAAGGTAAAGAAAAGATGTATGATCATATGTTGATCATACTTGGGTTAAAACCCCGTTATATGCTCTACGTTTATTTATGATGTTTATATGCATGCCATGTAGGTTTTTGCATATATGAGTGATATGATTCACTTATTCTTCGGCCTTTACATACTCTAATGGGATGAAAGTCCCCTGCTTCTGGATCCTGCAGGTTAGAAGTAATTAAGATGCTTTAAATGAGGATGTCATTCCAAATGATGGCTAATGCACATGGTTAAGTATGGGCTAAGTCTTAGAGTCATGTTTATGTCGTCTTTCTCCTTTTCTATCATGTTCTAAAGATTATGTATCGCCTTCGGGCAAGTTGATGTATGTCAAGTGACCTTTATGAATAAGTATGTTTTATGTTAAATGATAAGGTTATGGGATATGTCTCTTGTTAATCATGTCTAATGTCTTTTGTCAATTCATTACTCGTGTCGTGATCTTATATGTCTTCCGTTGATTTTATCAATATGTCGATCTATTTTTCTTTTATCATGTTCTTAAGTTTTGAATGTTGGCCATGATTGTCAATGGTCAAGTAAAGTTTATTGTTGTTTCGGAAGACCGTTCCGAGCACGTGGCGGATATCATTCGTCCACGTGGCGGGGTGCATTTTCGGGGCGTTATAATTTTTGTATCAGAGCCTAAGGTTTGGCTCTAAGGTTTGAATGCCTTAAATGATTAAGGCATGTGTCTACGTCAATGCCATCCTAAAGGTCAAGTTCTAAGCCTTTAAGACGTCCAAGGTCCATGTGCAAAGCATCATGAGCAGCCATCAGGTAAAGAATGCAACTAATCAAGATCCTGTGTTTATGTAAAGGCTAAGCATTTTTAATATATGGTTAAGGATGTAATGCAAAAAGATGAAAAGAAGTGATACTTCATGCCATGAATGGGCATGATGAACAATGTGCGTCTATAAATGTTATGACTAAGGTCACAAGGGCTATAGAAGAGAACGGAAGTTATGGACAAACCATCATATGAAGTTTAAAGAAGATTTAACCTCCAATGTTGATGAGAATAGGAGTTTGAATGAGGCGAGAATATGGCTGGACTCAATAATAAATAAGTTCAAAGGAATGTGTTAAACGGATATGCACAAAGTGGAATTTTGCAAGGCACCACCTGAGAGATCATGTCAAGCTTTATAGTAGACTTACCTGGAAGCTGAAGTAGCAAACACGGATGATGGCACCTCAAAGGAATGATACATGAAGTTTGAGGAAGGGCTCTTCCCATCACATGTTCAAAAAGAAAAGGGGGAAGAAGGAGAACATATGAACCCCTCAAGAGAACGAGGGTAGATGGTGGATTGTCTCGATGAATTCTTGAAAAAAAACATATACATCTAGTTGGATGGTTAATGATATAATTGTAAGGTTAAGTCCCAAGTTTTTGATGATGATGATCTAAGGATCCATGTGCAAGTGTCATTATCAATAGTTAAGATGTTCAGGACTTTATGTACATCTTATTGATGTGGTTGAATTTCGATCATAAGATGGATAGTTATTGATGTTAAAATAATACCAAGTTCTCATGTTCAGATTGCGATATTTGGGATGAATTATAGATGTCCTTGATTGATTATCAACATCATGTAAAGGTTAAAAGAATTTATCTCAAGATGTTGATCTTGATGAGTATTGAGATATTACAAAAGAATTTATCTACACTTATTTACATGAATATGTAAGACGTTGAGTGAATGTTAGGTCTTGTGATCAGTCTCGATTATGAATGAATCATTAGTCGTCTATGATAGAGTATTGATGTTATGTAAAGATTAAAGAATTGATTCTAATATGTAGCCTTGATGATTTTGAACATGTCAATTGATATGTTCAAATGCACGTATCTAATTCTCATAAAGATGTGGATCAGTTTTGGTTTTTCGAATATTATAAATAATACATGGATGTATTGATCTCAAAGTTTAAATTTCATAGACTAAGAGTCTACAATTGAGGTTGTCTATAAAAAGTTTGATTGAAAGATTGAGATGCTACCAAGGTATGGTAGCCTAATCAAATTTTAAGGAACGTCGTTGATGACTTTGTTAAATATGGAAAGTTAAAGATTATGAGACTTATAGCTCGGAATGAATAATGATTCAAAAAAAAAGAAAGAAAGAAAGAAGTGTATTATGAGGTTTAGATAAATGGAAAAAAAATCAAATATAGAAATTGTCCACTCTCTCACGTGGTAATGGACTCCATAGTTGACAATTGATATGTAATCAATGTCCATGAATGATGTAATGATGATCTTGTGTATAGACTAAGTTATGGAATGAATATTTATGGTCCAAGGATTAGAATGTGAGCTTAATATGCATTACCTTGAAGGTGAGCATATGGTACGAAATGATGACTGGAAAAAAAATGGAATGACCATGTGTATAAAAACAAGTGGAGGATAATGAGAAGAACTATTTATTTTTGTGGTTCAATGTTTTACCCAAATATTGATATTCAAAAGATGAAAAGATTAATTGCGGAAGAGAATACGTACAAGTTGATTAATATCAATTTTCGAAGGAAGATATCTTAAAAACCCATAAATAATGATAGTTAAGGCAAATGAATGTCATCTAGACAAACAAATACAATGACATAGTTTATTGAAAAAAAAAGAGGAGATGATACAAATTGGCATAAATAAGACTATTAGACATTATGATTAATAATGTGTCAATGAGAGTAATGCATGAGTATCTGTATCAGGCATAAGGGATGACATAAACTAGTTATCGGTTTTGTGTTATCGACATATATAATAATAGGAAATTGAGAAGTTGGATGAATGTTGTGGTACATACTCAAGGGAATATTTTTATAATTGGGAGTTGAGTTTCATGAGTACCAATGTTAATTGCCGAATGTGAAATGATGACCATTATGGTATAGGATTGAATTCAATGGATATAATTATCTGAGATCAAAGAAAAGATTTAGAGTATGAAAAAAAACCCTTTATGTTAGTAATTAAGGACATGAATATCAATCCTAAAAATAACACTTGATGAGATAGTTGACCCCGATCAATTGCAAAGACTTTGGAATCACTATTTTAAGGACATGCACTTATTATCCAATTAGATAAATGAGTTCAATATAAGCTTTGATGATTACTAATTATGATGATCAAAACTTCAATAGATGATGAGAATGATCGAGAGCGATTTTTAGAGAGAGGACTAAAGTTATGTTAATAAAGATTTATCATTGAACTTATGAGAGGTCTAGAAATTATCAAAGTAGATGCTTACGTAAAGTGATAAAGATGGACACTCTAGCTCAAAGATGATACTAAATATCAGAGTTACGCAGCGGATAAAAAATGTTGAATCTAGGATCCCGAGATTATTTCGAATGATCACAAATTTGTAAGTGAACTCAGTCTATACTAATGAACTTGTTTGAGCTGATTTCTGTAGCAGGACATAGACAAGTTCAGTACAGCGGTCGACCTGAGCTAAAGGAATGGACGACCACTGGACACGTAATACACATCATGAAGAATCATATGTGTGCAGTGGGCGTCCTAAGGATATAAACGGTCGACCAGTTAAAGGAGGAGGAGGTTATATAAACAGCAAAGTGTATGGAGGAGGAGGCATATACGGTCGACCCAAGATATAAAGAGGGCGACCAGTATT
>LTAE01014707.1:0-11122 GCA_001647135.1 Pontederia paniculata | reverse complement strand
TATATATATATATATCTGTGTGTGCGTGTGTAAGGTGAAGTTGAAGTCACGAGAAAATGCCAAGTGACACATTATTAGTTTGAAGACATGTGTCTAATATTAAGGCAAAATTTTATCTTATAAAATAATCTTAGTAATTTTACAATAATCTAATAATATCTATTATGTCAATAATATATATATATGTATATACATAATTAAAAAGATATACTATAATAAAAAATTTGGTATATAAGAAAATAATATTTGTATAAACAAATATGTAATAATAAAAAGTTTGTTATATAAGATAATAAATAAACAATAAATTATTTTTTAAATAATCCTAGAACAAAAGTGTTTCAAATAAAATAGAAGAGAAATTTGAAAAGATAAAAGTATAATACATTATTATCTTCTCTATAGTAATATAAAATTATTTATTGAGAAAAAATAAATAAATTGTAGTAGGTAAATTAAAGAAAAAGTCATTGAGTAAATTAAAATAAATTGACACATATATTTTAATAAGAAGTTTTATCTAAATAATTATTTTTTAATTATCAATTAGATAAAAAAATCAATTTATTATTATTTTCGTCAAATAAATAGATAAATATATATAATAATATTCTCAACTTCTCTATAAAAAATAGTTTAATATTAATAGTATTTTCAGTTTTTAAAAAATAAAAAATACTACATATAATATTTTATTTAATCTCTATATAGAGTGGATAGGTTAGTCCATGGTCGAGAAAATATTAAGTACCGGATAATGATTGACTAAGAAAATGATGATTGATTATTAGTGATGAGCGTTTAGATATTCAATTATAGGATAAAAGTAGTGATAAATATAAAGATTGAAATAGTTGAGAAGTTGATGTAAATAAATTTAATGAGTTAATATAATAAATTATAAAAAATATAATATACACATTCAACACTTTCTTTTTAAAATTTTTAATTAATTTATTTATTTTGTGTCTTTAAATATTATGTACAAATAATTTTTATTATATTATATTCACAAGCATACTATAGATATAGGAAAAATATAATTTTTGTATGAAATTAATTTTCACATACAATATAACATAATTATTTCAATTTGAGTTATCATTAATTGGATAGATAATTTTAATGTTGGATGTATGTTTTTCACTTTACTAATTGAAAAATGTCTAATGAAAGAGGCAAACTAGAAATTGAAAACATATATTTATCTCTCAAATTCTAAATTCTAATGGAATTATGCTATTAAAATGATTGTTAAAATTTTCACATTATTGTTCAAATTAATTTATCAAACATATCGATTTAACAAATTAATATTTTGATGTTAGACAAATCTCTAAACCCTATATCAACCTATATCGAACAAAACTATAATGTAATGTCAGAAACAATTATTTAATTATACAAATATAATATTATGTTTTTTATATATAAATTTATATTTTTTTTGTAATATTCGTAATACAATGCATATTTTTGATGATAAATTGAAGTACATAAAAGAAATAAAAATTTTATATTAATATCACCTAATTTGATAATTTTTTTCTATAATTTATAATTTAATATTCTCAATTTTATTTCAATTTACTATGGGTGTTTAATGGATCGGATTGACTTAGTGGATCTGATCATCCGAACCAATCTAATCTCAACTAGTTTATTCAAACTCGATTAACCTGACTCGACCCGCTAACTAGAATTTTTGTATATTTTTTTATTAAAGTTGAACTAATTGATTTAGATGAGAATTTTATATTATTTTATAATTAAAATTTATAAAACCTAATATTATATCCTTGAAAAGTATTGCAAATATTTGAAAAATATGATATTTTTTTAATAATATAAATAATATTAAATATCATAAAAAATAATTTAAAATATAATAAAAATTAATAAAAAAATTGATCATCCGATCTGATCCAACTTGACCCAATAAAAATTAAATAGATCAAATTTGATGACTAATTTATCATTAGCCCGACCCAAGTCATTATTATTATATATATATATATTATATTATATAATTAGTAATTTTTTTAGAATAGTGTATGTGCGTCGCACATGTTAATAGACTAGCTGTTTATAATAATCTTAGATATTGAGAGCACAATTAATATTAATATATATATATATATATATATATAATTATAACTTAATAATATCCATATAGTAATACAAAAGTATCATTTATTATATCTTAACAAGGTAATATTTATTTTAAATAATGATGATTGATAGTTTATTATTATTTATATAATATTAATGATGATATATTAATTTATTTTACTATAAATCATCTGAAATATCTTTTCTTGTTATACTATATTTTCAGCTCCATTCTTTATCATTTTGTAATGCAGATTTTTTCCCACATTATTCATTGTATTTAAAAAAAAATAATATTTACCCAAACATTTTGATTATTGATAACTTATTACTAATATTTATTTTTTATATAATATTAATAATGATATATTAATTTGTTTTATTCTAATCAATCAAATTTTCCTATTATTTTACTATATACTATTTTATTTTCATATCTTTCCTTTTTTATTTTCACTTCTTCTCCACCTCCTTTCTATTTTATTTTCACTTATTCTCTCTATTAATTATCTTCCCATATTTATTTCCTCTTTTTTATTTTTGTTATTGCCTATTATTTCTTTTCTAATTATTTCCCCCTCCTTTTCAAAATTTTTCTTCCGTTTTTATCAAAATTTTCATCTAAGTTGTTTTGGAAAATTTTGGAAAGAAGAGGAAAAAAATAAAAATAATAATAAACAATAACAAAAATAGAATCAAGAAATAAATATTGAGGAAAATTAATAAAGATAATAAATGAAAATAAGAAAGGAAGGAGGTGAAGAAGACACAAAAATAAGAAAGAAAAGAGATGAAAATAAAGTAATTTTTATATATTATAAATAATTGAAAACTTTGAATAATTTAAACAAAACAAACTAATATATCATCATTGCTATTATTATTATATAAATAAAAAGTAAAACTAGTTCATTAATATCAAATCTTTTGAGTAAACATTAACTTTTTAAAACATAATAGACAATTTGAATAATAAACTTTCATTACTAATAATAAAGAAAGAAATGATTAAAAAATGAAAGAAAGTAAAATAAAATAAGAGAAAATATTTTGATGAATAATGCACAAATTTTATTTTCAAAACCTTTCTTTCTTGGGATAATGATACACAAATTCTTTATTTGATGATGATTGAGAGATAAGTTACAGAATTTGTTTTTTTTATTTAATTCCACTTAATTGGGAAAAAGAAAGAAAAAAAATACGTTATTTGACGAAGGAGAAATATTTTTTAAAAATAGTTGCTTATTTACTCCACTTATTTGAGATAAAGAATAATAAAATTAAAAAAAATAAAAAAATAGTAAACACTTATTTCAGAAAGAAATAATAAAAATTAACAAGGAGATTATATCCAAGATAACAAATGAAACAAAAAATCCTTTTAATATAAATAATAAAAGAATTGTGATTAAGAAGGAGATTAATTAGACTAAACAACATCACGTTCTTTGTCTTTTCCATAGAAACCCTAACTCCGAAAACCCTCGTCGCCAAACGGCGCCGCCGCCGCTCTCCAGTTTGTGATCCTTTGCCGAGTTAAAGCCCGAATCCATGATTCTTGTATTTGATCGTTTCGATTGCAACAACGATTTGAAGACCAAATTCCCTCTTTTAGTGCTTCCTCCTCCAACCTTGGAATGTCGATGCCCCTCCAGTGCATATTCTATGATTGCAGAAATCCCGGAAGTAGAAGGCCACCGAACCACCACCCGCAGGCGAAAAAACTTGGTGTACAAGTGTGATGACAATTCTATGATTGCACATCTCTCTACTTTATATGCTTTTGTATGCATTTTATTGCATTTTGGGTTGAGTTTTCCTTTCGACATCTTCTAGGACAATTTTTGTTTTTTTGTTTATTTTCTATCTCTGGTGATAGGAAGATTGTTTCAGGCATGCTGTTTCTCAATCTGATCTTTTCCCTTGACCATGTTTTGTGACTTATAGGTAAATTCAAATGGCTAGTGACCAAAATCTAAACCCATGATCATCAACATCTTCGAGGACGCCGTTTTATACTCATTGGATGGATCATAAATCTGATCCTTGCACCTCCAACTTTTAAAAGGGTTTCAATGAACATGCACATTCACTTCTTATGTAGTTAGAAGAAACCATCAGAAGCCAATTCCCCCTTGGCATCAGATGACTCGTTTTCTTGATTTGATTCTCCAATAGGTTCTGCTGGTGCTACACTATTGTTATCATCATCTTCTGAAATTGATTCTGTATGAGCATATCTGATTCCTCATTTGAAATTGTTTCTGTATGAACATATCTGATTCCTCATCTTCCACCGTGTTAAGAAACTCATTTTTAATCTCCTAAATCATCACATGAAGGTATGGTTGGACTCAATTAATTTGAGGTGCTATGAGTGTAGATTAAGTCTTAATGGCGTATTGTTCTTGATACTATCATTGGAAACCCAAGGAAATTTGATGAAAGCAGTTGGGAGTTTCTTAACTTGGTGGAACGTGACGAATCAGATATTGCAGATGAACCAGATAACAACAGGACACCACCCGAAGTTCCTGTTAAGGAAGCAGACTAAACAATGAGTCTTTTGATGCTGAGGTGAAATTGGCTTCGGAAGATGGTGAGTGCAACAACTGTTGACGAGGAATCAGACCAGGACAATGGGTCATCTAATGCTGAGGCAGAATCGACTTCCAAAGATGATAATAAGACGGAGACTACAAGTCATCTGATGCTGAGGTAGAATGGTTCAAAAGACAGTGCATCATCGACAGAGTCTAATGAGGAATTATACCAGAACAATGAGTCATTGATGATAATTATAGTTGTGCTTTGTTGACAATATCTGATGAGGAATCAGATTAAAACTAGGAGCCATCTGATGTTGATGCAGAATCGGCTTTAGAAGATAAATGATAACAACAATGCATCATTGACAGTCTGATAACTGATGCATAGTAAGTGGCTTTTGACCTTTTTTGCTGGATGTCTTATGAATGTTATATCTTTTATGTTTGTTTTAGTTAGTTTTAGGAAAAAGAGTAAACTGGGTGTTAAATTTTTATTATTGGTCAGGGGCTTTTACCGGGCGAAATTTTGTTTTAAAATATTAACTTTTATTTCTTTGTAAATATCAGACTGTTAGTTCCAAATTCTCGAAAATTGTTGCTTTTACAGTATTCATTTTGGACTTATTTTAGATTTTTTTCCTTCAGGCTGGTAAATGCATTCCCTATTTTGTCTTGTATCACATCTCTCTGGTGTCCTGTAATCCTCTCCAAAATACTACGTACCATGTTTGGGTGTGATATCTATAATTCTATCCTGATCAAACAAGACTCAGATAAAGCTAGCTACTTTACATTCTTGATTTATGGCGCATGCCCATTTTATCAAAGATAGAGAGTGCAATACTGCCAAGTCTACTTTTGCTTTAGAATCAGAATACACGTGGGATTTGGGTGGAACTCCTTCACAAACCCGAGTTGGAGAACTGTACTCACTAGTTTATTCTTCTTCGCTCTGTCTGATGGCTATCTCTATTTGTGCTAATATGCTTGTCATTGTTCACCAGGTTAGCTTTCTGCAAATATATTCATTTTCATATTTAATGCCCAAGAATTGCAATTGCAAAGAACCTAATCGGGGTTTTCGAAGGATTGCACATAACTCAAACAAATTGTATGTGTTATTAAATTTGAATCTCTTGTTAGTTATTTGGCATGATTAAAATGCAAATGCTTAATGGCCTATCAATTAGCCTTTGCGATTTCCGGACAGAGGGCACAAAGAAATTTGTGTCGATAAATGATTTTAGATGGCGAGTCCACTGACTTGTTTCGATTAGGTTATATTCTTAATTACTAGTCCAATGCAATATTTGATCATATATGCGATAAACATGTATACTAGTTGTGTAAATGCACTTCATATCTGACAGTTCTGTTTTCCTTTTCTATTCGGAAAAACTGGCACAACAAAAGAAGACCAAGCAATCTGCATGGCTATTATGGTTATTATGAACTTCAGTTGAATGATAACTTGATGACTTCTTGCTTGTTTTTTATTTGAATTTTTCGTTACTATGATTGCTCGTGTTGACATCTCTCTACTTTATATGCTTTTGTATGAATTTTATTACATTGTTTCTGTTTTAGGGTTGAGTTTTTATTTCGACATCTTTTAAAACAATTTTCTTTTTGTTTATTTGCTATCTCTAGTGATAGGAAGATTGTTTCAGTCTATATAATCAATCTCACAAATGATAGGAAGATTATTTCAGTCTATATAAATAATCTCACCATTTTTTTGATTTATTGCTTGGTGTGTGAAGTATGTCCTTTTTTCTTGTTTCACGTATCTTCAATCCCTGAAACTAATATTGTCTTTTTTTTCTGAGAAGATCATATATTGTTCTTCAATCTGATCTTTTCCCTTGACCATGTTTTGTGTGACTTATAGGAGAATTCAGATGGATAATGAAGGTTTCATACTCATTGGAGGGATCATAAATCTGATATTTGGTGTTCCTGCGATGCCATTGCAATAGATACACCTCCAGCTTCTAAAAGGGCTTTTTATGAACAAGCACATACGCTTCTTATGTAAGTCAGAAACCACCCTTGGATGCTGTGGAAAAGACCACATTCCAGGCTGTTGGAACTGATATTGTGTTGGAGACATGGTCAGAGATGCTACATGGCTCACGATTAAAGATTCGTGATTTAGACAATGGTTTTTCAGATTTATTTGCTATAAAAGATGATGCAGAGTGTACTTGTTCATGAAAGCTGCTGATTTGACTTGCTCTGTGATGAAATGTTTTGTGGTTCTAAAATTTTTAAGGTTATTGATAGGAAGGAACAAATCTCTAATTCTTCCCTAATGGCTAGAAGAGTTAAGGTAATAACTACGCCTGCAACTTTCAAAGTCAATCTTCAGGCAGAAATGTTTCAAATGCTATCATCCTATCTTTCAGAATGGAGATAAGTTTAATCTGAGACCGAGCACATCAAATAATGATTACTCATATGACGAACCAGCAAGTGTGATAATATGTGCATTTGTTTCGTTCTATAATGAATACTGTACAAATATTGCCAAAACAGTTTTTGTTGCCATTCCATCTGAGTTAGATGCGTATAACACGCTTTTTGAGGCTCATAATGATATTTTTTATGTTTATGCTACTGCTCATGAAGCTGTTCAGATGAATAGACGAGACATTCATTCAAGCCAGACACCATCTGCTGGAAGAGAAATGGGTCTTGAATTCTGCAAGTCTGGACTAAGCCTGATCTTCTCTGCATACAATGACCAGATTGTAAGTGAAGGCATGATCTTTAATGTCACACTTGGGTTTCATGATTTAAAAACAGTGCCCACAAATCTTATTGTGAAAGGATTTTCTCTTTAGTTGGTCGATACTGCTGTCACTAGAAGGAAACTCCAAAAGTCCTGACTTTCCGGGTGCTTGAAGGATGTTAGGTGTGTTTTCGTTAAATTTAATGATGAAGAGGAGGATGCTTATGGGACAATAACTGAAGCCACCTTGATTATGGAGTCAATGAGGTTACAGAACTAGTGTATACGCCCTTCATTTGGTGATCAAGGAAGGAAAGTTAGGGGTATCCTAGAAGCTCATGTTAATGGATTATGATATTTGATCTCAAGGCTTGATGAGCGAGCTGTTATCACATATGTCGACATCAAACATGCCTTCTTCCAACTTGCAGAAAGGCAAATGATTATTTTGTTGCATTTTCACTTGTACAACCACATCACAATATGCAATGAGGAGACAAAAGATGTCCAATTTTATGTCGATTCCATGGATGTGGTCCAAAGGGAGTGCTGAGGTCACCTATTCAGGGGAACAATGTGGAAGGGAACAGATAGAATGGATCAAATTGGACTTTCATAACTTTGTCAACAAAGTACATGAGCACTTGAGACAGCCCACATTTATGGAGTCTCATTTGAAGTTCGATATGCCTCAAAGGGAGCTCGGATTCCATAGTCAACTGTCAGTCTTGTACTTTTATATTTCCAACTCCCACTTGTTTGATTCAACTTATTCGGACACAACTCATTGTGTCGTTGAGCGGGATTTAGATTGTTAATCTAGAGAGGGTGGGGCTTGGGCACAAGAATTTTCATATGGTCATTTTCTTCGAAGACAGTACAAAAGCTATAATGACTCGTTCTCTTGATCTGATTCCTCATCAGGCTCTGCGGAAGTTGCATTGTTGTTATCATGTTTAGAATCCAATTCTGCCTCAGTATCAGATGACTCATTATCTTGATTGATTCTTCAATAGGCTCTGCCGGTGGTACACTATTGTTATCATCATCTTCTGAAATTGATTCTATATGAGCATATCTGATTCCTCACCTTCCACCGTGTAAAGAAACTCATTTTCAATCTCCTAAATCATCACATGAAGGCATGGTTGGACTCAATTAATTTGAGGTGTTATGAGTGTAGATTAAGTCTTAATGGCATACTGTTCTTGATACTATAATTGGAAACCTAGAGAAATTGATGAAGGTAGTTGGGAGTTTCTTAACTTGGTGGAACGTGACGAATCAGATACTGCAGATGAACCAGTTTCAGAAGATGCTGATAACAACAAGGCACCACCAAGGGCCTGTTGAGGAAGTAGACTAAGACAACTACTCATTTGATGCTGAGGCGAAATTGGCTTCGGAAGATGGTGATGTTGACAAAGAACCTGACCAGGACAGCAGATCATCTAATGCTGAGGGAGAATCGAGTTCCAAAGATGATGATAAGAACAATGCAGACCATGATTGATGAGGAATCCGACCAATACCACGAGTCATCTGATACTGAGGTAGAATTGGTTCAAAAGACAATTCACCATTGACAGAGTCTAATGAGGAATTAGACCAGAACAATGAGTCATCTCATGATGAGGTGGAATAAGGTTCAGAAGATGATGACTGTAGTCGTGCATTATCGACAATATCTGATGAGAAATCAGACTAAAACTAGGAGTAATATGATGCTGAGGCAGAATCAGCTTTGGAAGATAATAATAACAACAATGCATCATCATTAGTAAGTGGCTTTTGACCTATTGGTGGATGTCTTATGAATGTTATATCTTTTATGTTTGCTTTAGTTAGTCTTAGGACAAAGAGTAAACTGGATGTAAATTTGGACTATTGGTCAGGGCTTTTTGCTTTGTGAAATTTTGTTTTCAAAATATTAACTTTTCTTTCTTTGTAATTATCAGATTATTAGTTCCAAATTCTCAGAAATTGTTGCTTTTCCAATATACAATTTAAACTGTTTTTTAGATTTTTTTTCTTCTTTCAGGCTGGTATATGCATTCCCAATTCTGTCTTGTATTCCTCTTATTTTTTGTCAGGGCTTTTTGCCGGGCGAAAATTTGTTTTCAAAATATTTACTTTTCTTTCTTTGTAAATATCAAACTGTTAGTTCCAAATTCTCGAAACTTGTTGCTTTTCCAATATACGGTTGAAAGTGATTTTTAATTTTTTTCTTTCTTCAGGCTGATACATGCATTCCCAATTTTGTCTTGTCTCACATCTCTCTAGTGTCATGTATTCCTCTCCAAAAAACTATGTACCATGTTTGGGTGTGATATCTTTAATTCTACATTCTTGATTTATAGTGCAGGCTCATTTTATCAAATATAGACAGTGCAATACTGCCGGGGTTTGAGTGGAACTGCTTTACCAAGCCGAGTTGGAGAACTGTACTCACTAGTTTGTGCTTCTGTCCTGTCTGACAGCTATCTGTACTGTGGGCTAATATGCTTGTCATTGTTCACCAGGTTAGTTTTTTGCCAATATATTCTTTCTCATATTTCATGTGTAAGAATTTCAATTGCAAAGTACTTAATCGGGATTTTTGAAGGATTGCACATAGCTAAAATAAATTGTATGTGGTGTTGAATTTGAATCTTTTGTTGGTTATTTGGCATAATTCTAATGCAAATGCTTAATGGCCTATTGATAGCCTTTGGGATTTCTGGAGAGGTCACACAAAAATTTGTGTTGATAAATGATTCTAGATTGTGAGTCCACTGACTTGTTAAGTTTAGGTTATATTCTTAACTAGGAAAATCACTTGCGCTTCGCGCAATTAAAAATTATAAGTTAATTTTTTTAACAATAAGATAAATATTAACTATTTTTTATATTAATTATAAAAATATTTAACTTTAAAAATATTAAAATATTTAATAAAAATATATTCTTTTAACAAATGAAATATGAAGACTTTAAATAACAAATATATTATTCTTTTAATATGATTACAGATTTTAGATTATTACTAATACTAACATCTACAAAGTTTATATAGATTTCATATACATATGATAGAAACTTAATTGAGTCTCACCTATTTAGAAGTATTAAAAAAAAATTTCCCGTTGAGCTATCTGATGATTATGGAGATATAAGAAGAGTAACATTAAAAAAAAATTAAAAAAAATAGAATATGAAGATATTATATAATATAAAAATAAATACATTAAAATCAATTCAGCTGAATTAATGTGTCTAGGAGTTATGTCATTTAATATGTTAATTAATGATAATGAAAAATATATTTATTAGTAGATAATATAGGTTAAAAATTTAAAAATATAAAGAAAAAGATAAATGTGAAATGTGGAAGGAGATTGACTATAATGCACCGACTTTATATAATATATAGATTAGTAGAATGGTAGATTAAAAAGTTACATATATATTTTTTATAGTGGAGTCAAATATAGTATCTCATATTATATTCATTTTTTCTTATATTAAATAGGACAATGACTATATAATAATATATTTATATAATTATATATCTAAATTAAATAATTAATTAATATTGATAAGTATTAATAAAATTAAGATATTGTGATAATATTTATACACAATGTTTATGAGATGACAAATCATTATCAACTTAAATGAGATGATTAAAAGATAAATAGGAATGATGGAAGAAGCACTTTGAAACTCTTATCCAAGCTTTAAA
>LTAE01014705.1:0-11123 GCA_001647135.1 Pontederia paniculata | reverse complement strand
ATGGCGGATCCCCTTAGAATAGGTTTTCATAATATATTGATGCATGCTAGGGCTTTTTATCGTATTATGATGGATTTGATATGATGATCACATGCTATAGATTCTGGTTTTTAAGTCTCCATGATGAATAGATGATGTTTATGCCCTAGGAAGGATTTTCTCTTGGATTGATTCGAAATAGATTTCTATATGAATGTATGATGTATATAATATAGATCTTACAGCCAATTAATGTAGAAAACGTAGGGCTACTGATCTCCATACGATATTATGCTAAAAGGAAGAAGTCTCGGAATTATTCAAAGAAGAACGAGGCGAAAATCCCCAAGGAGTTTTCCCATCACGGCCGTGACGGATGTGTCACGGGCCGTGATGGGGAGAGTCACAGCCATGATCACCTAGTAACGGGCCGCGACGATGGAAGATATGCACCCAGGCACGACTGCGACAACCATCATGGGCACGATGCAAGATATGCACCCAGGCACGGCCGTGACAACCGTCACGGGCCGTGATGTCCAGATTCCGCGGATGCACAAACATCGCAAGCCGTGACCTTAAAACCAACCCTTTAATGTCACAGTCGTGATAAGTTTGTCACGGCCGTGACAATGTTGAATGTTGGAACCAATGCCCGGTCATGGCCGTGACCGAGTCTTCACGGGCCGTGACAATACAGTCACGGGCCGTGACAGACTAGTCACGGGCCGTGACCGATATGTTACATGTCCTATAACTTTCTTTTCTTAGATGTTGTGGAATTTTTATCCTAATGACTAACATGTGGACAAGATAAAAGGTTAACCATCTTTACAAAATTAATGATGAGGCCGCCATGCATTGTAATGTTTGGGAGCGACAATGTTAATGATGATGAGAGACTGGTAGATCAACTGCTACCTAGTTCATGTTGCCTGCCTTTCTCCCCGCCTTGCAACAAATGGATTTCTCGAATGTCCTTTCCGGTCGTGGCCTGTGCACCCCCACTGACCTATTGGCGATGCCTCTAAAGACTCATGAGCCACTCAAAGTCACAACAAAATAACCCTCAAAGTCACCTCAAAGTCATTAATGAGATAAACAAAACTTAAGAAGATAATCACTTGACTTAATACTTGCATTGAGCATATTGCATTAGTTGTTATGGGATGATATTTATGTATGTAATATGTATGTTAAGTACAAGAAAAGTTTAATGATGAATGAAATGTATGAGATGAAAAGATTTAATGATGATGAATAATGGCAGAGGTAAGGTCATAGCTTAGCCTCATGCAAGAAAAGAATGTCAAAGATGAAAGATGATATAAGAAATAAAGTACATGAAATGTAAATATATGTATGATGTTTTATGATGATCCTTATGTTATAAAAAATGATATTTAAATTATGATTATGAAGTTATGTTCATGCTTTTGATTTTATTATGAAATTATCTTTCTATTGTGCCATACATATCTGAGCTTTATCGCTCATGGTGATTTTGTTTGCCTCCTGCTTTGGATCCTGCATGTCAATGATCTAGGATGGCCTAGTTCCTGGTGGTGCTAGTGGCGACAGGTGTTCGTGATGATGCTGCTTGCACATGGGTAGTAGTCCAGTATGATGTCTGTCAGTCTAGTCTATTTTAAGTAGTTGTAATAAAAAAAGAATCCATTATATGACATGAGACTATAAGACATTATGTCATGTATACTTTCCGCATTTATGTTTATGAAAAGAATTATGAAGGTTTATGTTTTTATTTCTTCTATAACCAGTCTTAGTGTCAACCATAAAGTCAATATAATATATGATATATAGCGCACTTAGAAGGACATTCTGCCATCTGGCAGGGTGGTCTTTTTGGGACATTACACTAATATTATAAATTCTTACAAAATTTTCAGCTTTGCTTTTCAATAGTCTTCCCACCGTCGTTGAGTTCCATCGTTCTGTTCTCGACTCGTAAATCCTTCCTCATAATTCCTCATAAGAATATCCTACAAATATTACAGAAATGTCACATTACTCATTATCAATTAATTATTTTATGTAAAAAGTTCAACATTTCTAAAAGCATCATTATTAATATTTTTAATAAATGGCAATGAATTAAGACTTCTACTTCAAAGTGACATCATTAGAAAATGATAAACATCTATAATGTACTATTTGTAAGAGGCTGCAATCATCTGAAGTTAATATGGATATTATATATAAAATTCTGGAGTATCTTCTCAAAGATTACATATATTAGAAATGTTTCCAAATTTTTCAACTGTCTTTCATGGTCCTCTCACGATCATTGAGTTCCATGATTCTCTTAAAAAACCCCTTGTTTTTTTCCGTCTTTTCTCTCTTAATTATAAATAACTTTAATTCACTGATTAATTAATTTCCTAATATGACTTTGAGGTGAGGAAATCCTACAAGTATCCAACAACACACGTCGCTATTGCATAAATGTCATCTTAACAATTATCAATTCAATTTTTTTATAAAAGTTAAAACATTTTTAAAAGTATCTTATCAATTCAATTTTTTTATGAAAGTTAAAACATTTTTAAAAGTATCATTATTTATTAATATTTTTAAAGTTTAATGAGAGTGTAAATCATAACTTGACTTATACATGTAAGTCACGTGATCCAACGATCTAGATTAAAAGGATAAAATTTTTTTTCTCAGATGGTGGTTGAGAAAATAAGTAAAGATTTATTTTCTTAAATAGTCAAAGAAACTACTAATCATCTACACAAGTAAAATTTAATCTAGACGGTGTATAAATCAAATTATGATTTACATCTCCATTAAACTTTTTTAATAAATGATGATGTCTCAAATCCTCTATTTAAAGCAATGACGGAGGTAGGTGCTTGCCTGAGCTTACATGTGCAGACATTGAAATATAAGTTTTTCCTGCAAAATTAGATATAACTCCATCTACACCACAATGGTAAAATGGTCTGTTTGTTGATCTTAGGGGATGTTGATTTAGTTCCCTTTTTCCTCCGTGCTACTATAAACGTGTTGATTTAGTAGTTTTTTTTCCTCTCCCAAACTAATAGTGCAACAAATTTAAATAATTATACAATATCATTTAACTAATTTAGATACGTAAAGTGTTAAATTTTAAAAATTAATATTATAAATGATTGTTTATATATTTAATTCATTGCAATTCTATAATATATTTTTTTATTACTAGTTATTTATATTTAGTTATTTTTTTCTCTCTCCCAAATTAATAGTAACTATAGTTTACTATAATATTTCAAATGCAATAACTTTAAATAATTTATACAATATCTTTTAAATAATTTAGGTACATAAAGTGTTAAAATTTAAAAATTAATATTACAAGTGATTGTTTGTATATTTAATTCGTTGCAATTATATAATATATTTTTTTATTACTAGTTATTTATATACTTAATTTGAATCCAGATGCTCCAACATATTGATTTAATTTGGTTTCTTCCCCTCTCCAAACTAATAGTAACTATAGTTTACTGTAATATTTCAAATGCAATAATTTTAAATGAGATTTGTCTTATTTCTTTTATTATTTTATAGAAAACATTTATAATACTATCTAACAATCTAAATAAAACATTATAATTTTGACTATGTGACTATATGAAATTTTAACTTTTTTTTTCATAAATTATAAGTTTGACATTGCTTTCATATATTATGAGAGTATTCGTAATTTTTCTCATTTTCTTTGTAATTTTTTTTATTTTGATTAATAATTAAATTCATTATAATTTTCATTGTTATATAATTCAATTCCTTTTATTTATAAATATTATATAATACAAATATTTCTTATTGATATGATTTATAATTGATTTATAATATTATCAATTTAATATAAGTATTTTATTCACTTATAAAATATCTTTTAAATAATTTAGGTACATAAGGTGTTAATTAAAAATTAATATTTTAAATGATTGTTTATATATTTAATTTGTTGCAATTATATAGTATATTTTTTTATTACTTTTATTTGTGAACCCACTCGCCATACATCTTGGCTCCTAATTATAAAATGTTATATTTGTAAGAGGCTACAAACATCTGAACTTAATATTAATATTATATATAGCATGTTGGAGTGTCTTCTCAACGATACACATTAGAAATGCTTCCAAAATTTTCAACTTTTCTTTCATAGTCTTCTCATCAGTACATCATTCTTTTCTCGAGAACCCTTCGTCAGTTCTTTTCCTCCTTTCCCCCTTAATTATACAAAACTTTAATTTACTAATTAAAAAAATTCCTAATATGACCTTGAGGTGAGGATATTCTACAAATACCTAACAGATATGCCTCTTTTACGTAAATGTCACCTTATTCATTATTAAGTTACTTATTAATATTAATTGTTTTAACAATGATGCCAACTTAAACCCTCTACTTAAAGTAACATCATTAGAAAATGATAACTATATATGTTCTATTTGAATGAGGCAACAATCATTTAAACTTAATATTCATATTGTGGCGGAGATAGAATTTTTCTGCATGGGTGCACAATTGCTCATATACTTATTTATATAATTAAATAATTTATGTGGATATTAATCAATATTTATAATTATAAATTTTAATAATTTATTTGCACATCATAATACAATTCGATATATTTACATCAATTTTAATTTTTATTTTAAACATTAAAAATAGGAAGAGAATAAAAGAGTAAGATCATTTTAAAATATTGATATGATATTATAACACAAATTCATAATTGAATAAAATAATAATAAAATAAAAAATTGACAACATTGATATGTTTTCTAATAAAACATACTTCTATATATGTGATAGAATAATAAGTACATATACATGATATATATCTTTTAGTGAATTAATAAATTTTAATATTATATAAATAAATGATATTTTGAAATAATATAAGCTAATATATGAATAAAGGTAAAGGATAAATAAAAAGAAAATAGAAGTATGCATGAAATAAAATAAATAAGTAGATTATTATGCTACTATTATAGACTAATAAGGAGAAATGTATATTGTAGTATATATAAATAATCCCATTAATGAATGAATAAATATCAAATAATATAATATAAATAAATTATATTTTATGGAAGAGTATATTAGATAATATTGAGTAAAAGTAAAAAAGATATAATAAGGTAGTAAAAATGAAATAGATAAACTAAGTACAAGGAAAAAAGGGAAAAAATATTGAGCCAAAAGGGAAAAGAACTGGGCACCTTTCGTTATAACATCTTCACCTCTAACCATCTAGACAAATAGCAAATCTTGATCCATGGATCAGGATATTTATTTAATGGAGTCGAGGGGGGTGCCAGTGCACACCCTTGCACCCCCTGGCTCCGCCTCTGATTGTATATCACATGTTGGAGTGTCTTCTCGAAGATTATATATTGGAAACTTTTCGAACTTTATCAACCTTGTTGACATTCCCATATCGTGGCCTTTCTTTATCATTGACCTCATGAAAATCAAACAAAGCACTTTTATTGAAAAATAAATGACATTTGAAGAAGTTACCTATAAAACATTCTAATAAGCCTCAACATATATATTTGTTGCTAATATAACATAATCTTTTGTTTGCTGAATAAAGTTCATCATATTTCAATGTTTTTAATATCTAGAATCATAATATTTTTTAAAGAAAATTATTAAGTTTGACATGGCAATTCATGTGATAAGTGAAAGTTATATAGAAAATATTATTTTCTCCTAAAATATTAAAATAATAAAAATATAATGCTGGATATGGGAGATATTAATAATTATTATTTTATAAATATATTACGTATACATTTTTTTCACTTAATAAATAGACCGATGACATAAATTTATGAATGATGAAACTAGTTATGAGATGAACTAAATTATATATAATTTTTTTTGGATAAAAATAACACACACGCATATAGTACATTTATCCTATCGCATAAAATTCAGCAGTAGGTCACACAAGTAATATATGTGATAAATATATTTAAATCTAAGGTGTTAGAGAGAAATTCAATTCAAGTTTCAAATTCAGTTTTATGCCAAGTAACAAAATAAAAATAAAAAGGGAGGGAGAAAAGAAAATTGAGAGATGGATGGGATAAGAGAAGATAAGATCGGGAAGATTAGAGATTTTGTTCATTGTTAATTCATATTGGATCAAAATTTCTAATGAAAAAAATTTAGTTACAAAATATGTACACAAAATATTTCTGAATTTAAATTTAGATATTAATTATAATATCGATGTTTCAATCTATGTCTTATTTAAGATTAATTATTCTAGCTCTTTATGATAGTTAGATGTTCGCAAGGGTTATTTAGATATTAGTAGAAGTTAGTGGCATTTTTCTTTTTGGATTTTCGATTTTATGGATTCAATTAAGAGATGCAATACATAAGCAAACATGCAAAAACTCGAAACACAGGACCAAAGTAAGTATGATGCATGCTAAAGGAGACTCCCCAAGCTTTAACTAACATTGTCCTTAGTGTTAAGGGAAAAACAAGAAGAAAATACAATATAAAGACTGACTAAAAAAAAGGAAAGAAGAAAAGGAAAAGACACAACCCAAGCAAGTCCTAATGATACAGTGACAATGACGAAAAACATACTGGCCTTGACTAACATGGTAGTCATGCATACGATGAACCAAGATGTTGGTGCACTCGTGTCGCATGCGTACCTTGTGAATATCCTTAGACTAAAGCACCAGCTCAGTATGCATAGCCTCAAAGGTTAACTATAAACCATAAATTTGAAGGTAACAAGAAAAGATGGATGATCCCATGGTATGTATTTAGGCAATGCAGAGCATGATGGCACGATTTCATAAGTGTTTGTTGACGACAATCGGCCTATCTAACTCAAAACAAGGCATAAGTTTGGAGCGATTCTTAAATCTGAACTTCGACTCTGCTATGATAATACAGGCTGACTTCATAATGAGAAAGACACTGCCTTATCAAAATATATGCCCCTATTTGTAATGTAGAGTCAAAAAGTCAAAGCTTGAAATGCTCGACAATAGGAGTAACAAGGACTCTAATAGTCAGCTTGCCTTTGTCCTTCTTGGTTTCAAAATTATGAGAGATAAAGACCCCCAAGTTGGTGCTGATGCCATCCACCTTAGCATATAAGAAATATAGCTCAGTCTTATTGGTTGACCAATCATTATCTCCTCTCCCGGGGATGCCACAGACTTATTTCTTTGACTTCACTTTTTACCATAACACAACATGAGGAAGCCAATACTTTAAAATAAAATATTTAATCCAAAAAATCTAGCCAAAAAATATCCTTTTACATTGTTCAATAAAGGAAAGACATAACTAATAAAAGTATATTTGACTCAATCTAGGCTATTCATATATAAGCTGCCACATCACGACCGTCTGCATCGTATGCCATCATCTATTCATTGTCCTGTTCTCATGCATGATAAAAAATAGGGGAGTTGATTTTTCCATGAGCAATGAAGCCCGATATATATAAGATAATAATAAAATAGGATAAACCATATACGAACACAATAAGGAAAGCTAGTTTCATATTAAACAATAACTTGATAAACTTGTTGATTTAAACTCATCCACTACCTTGCATTTTGTTACCTTTGGTCGCCCTTGTGATTCTCTTCCAAAAGTCTCCAACATCAAACTCCTTATGAATCCACATGTTGCTCCCATCTCGAAACTAGTAGATGACATTGAACTCAGTTATGGAGAGAGAAAATTGGGTGTTGAACAGATGGAAGGTTTAGGTTGGCCTCCTCTCACCTTAAATGAGCCGAGGAACTCATGTGAGTGGCTTCATAGGTGGGTGATGCATGCTAAGTATGTAAAATTACTAACAAGTTTACTAGTCGAATCAAGTAATAGAGAATGAGGTGAGTGTCGATCCCACGAGGAATTTGTTATCCTAAGGTTGTCATTAAACTAATGAGAGGGGTACATGAAATCTGGATAAGATGTGTTCAGAAGAATTTAAAATAAAAACAAATGATAATGATATGATCAATGGGTGTCATAGTGATGACATCAATCATTGGACTCAGATGAAAAAGTAGGGAAAATCTGGCCTAAAAGATTAAAATCCAATTTAACCAATTCTTAAGAGGTTTAGGGTCTACCTACAATATGATGCATCAACTACCTCAAACCTATTGACTCTCTAGTTCTTTCCAACATGCCAATCTTGCCTATTAGGGTTTTGAGATGCAATAAATTGTAAATCCTAAACTATAGATCGTTCCTCTCTAGGATGACAATATCATAGATCTCACACCCGACGTTCCTCTCCAGGATGATACTGAGTGTGATGTGAAATGTTTTGACTAAAATAATTCAAAGGTCAATTTCAGGCATTCAGATGAAAAGTTACAAATCTGTTATTCCTCTCCAGGATGCTATTAGATCATAACAACATAAAAGCATGAAAACTATTAAACACAACATGACATACGCAAAAGAAATTTGGTAAAAATAAATTTTATATAAAAACTAAGGTTTCTCCAGGTTTTCCCTTTTACAAGTAAAATCTCCAAATATAAATATCAAAATACATGGGAGTTCATCTGCATATACAATAGGAGAAGATAATTAATTACAATAAAAATATTTATAAAGACCTAGACTTGAGGGAAATCGTCCAGGGGAAGATGAGGCTCTAGAGTAGATCTTGACCATCGAAAATAGACTTGAAACGACCTAAAAATCGTACAGAATCGCGCATGACGGACATTGTCATGGCCGTGACTAAACATCTTCTGCGTGTCATGACCTCAGCATGGACGCGACTGAACAATATATTTCTTCTCAGAGAGTCACGACCGTGACCAAAGCATCGTTATTCCTCATCTTGACATCAAGGCCTGTGACACAAATGTCATGACCGCGACTCAAGCTTTGCTTTTCTCCTTGTTCATCACGACCTGTGACAAGCCCATGACAACCGTGACTGACGCTCTAAATTTTGGTCTTCTACATTTTGACTCTGATTTTGGGCCAGATTTTAGGACCTTCTCCTGTCGAGCCAATGAGTGCCCTGGACATAGAAAAAGACCAGTTATGTAAACTTTGACCTAGGGAAATAAAAAAATAAATGAAATATATACTAAATTGATGCGTATGCTAATAGAATGCATGATAAATGATATGAAAAACATGAATAAATTGCTACGCATCAGTGGGGCAACATTGTTGGATGAAGAAGTCGAGGCCGATGTTGTCAAATAACATGAAGATGAAGTCCCGAAGATTGTAATCAATCATCGTGTCATCGTGTCATCGTGTGAGAATCTGATGGGGCCGATCCGAAGGAGGGCAAGCACATAGGCTTTCACTCTATGTTCAATCTTTTTGAAGTTCTTCTTTAATGGCCAATGTTGATAAGAGTAGAGGATGTTTGTTCAACTGTTGGCTCTGGTAATGTCTGCCAACTCTTCAGTTTGTTGCGCTTGGGATGGGTAGATCTTGACATAGGTGATCACACCCTGTTAAAGAGGTTACAAGTTGTGAAAGATGAACACATGGCTCATGAGGCACGGTCACGGCTTTTGCACCAGCACCTTTGTTCACGCTAAAGAAGGTCACAGGTCGTGGCAGAGGTTATGACCCGTAAAATGTGATATTGCAGCCCATGATGTGATGTTATGGCCGTGGCGGGAACGATCGTCTCTTCAGCTTCAGGATGTCACAAGTGGTGACAATTGTTAGGTACCATGAGAAATGATGTTGCAGCTCGTGAGGTAGTATGACTGCCATGACGAACTAGGAGCTTGGTTATTTCACGACCCATTAACGAGCACAAATGTTGTGAATGGCTATGTCGTATGCGGATCCATCGATCAAGGAGAAGATGGCTGTTGTTTAGTGGGCTATCACTGGAAGGGAAGATGGGCTCCTAACTTGCCTGTGTTCTGGCGGAGGTTGAGGGATGTCGCTAGATGTTGTAGGCGGGTGCTGGAGAAACAAGGTCATCGAAGGTGATTTGAGCGACTTCTGTAGCGACTTTCCAACGATGAGATGATGGTAATGAAGCCTGCAATATGTTAGACAAACTGGCGATGAGATTATTACGAATTCCTGCAATTCGTTCAGCTTTAGTAATCTCTCACTCCCTAATTCATTCAGCTTTAGTAATCTCTCACTCGCCGCTGCCGCTAAGTCAAAATTCAGAAATTTAGTCGCCAATAAGCTTTATGTTCTAATTCAACAGGTAAGTGGTAGGATTTTCAAAAAAACTAGTCTATAAGGGGACAATGTCGATTAGTGTTTTGTATGTAATCTATACACCACAATGTCTCATCGAATCTCAGAGCCCAATTCTTTCAAGAACTATTGACAATCTTCTCCAAGATTCACTTAAGTTCCTTGTTTGGCACTTTTACCTGTCCACAATGCCTCATTGAGTCTCAAAGTCCAATTCTTTCTAGAACTATTGATAATCTTCTCCAGGATTCCCTTAAGTTTTATACGCCCATAATGCCTCATTAAGTCTCAGAGCCCAATTCTTTGTAGAACTATTGACATCATCTCTAGGATTCGCTTGAGTTCCTTGTTTGACACTTCTACCTGTCCACAAGTTTGAGCATGATAAGGTGTCCTAAGTTTGCGATTGATGTGGAACTTTGCTAATAGGTTTTCTACGGTTCGATTGCAAAAGTGTGTGCCATTTTCACTGATGATAGACCTAGGTGTACTGGATCTTGTGAATATATTCTTCCTCAAAAACTTGGCTACTACCTTGGCATCATTTGTAGGTGAGGTAATGGCTTCCAACCATTTGGACACATAGTCTATATCTACCAGAATGTACTTGTTGAATCTAGGATCTCGAGAGTGTTTTGATGATCACAAATTTGTAAGTGAACTTAGTCTATACTGATGAACTTGTTGAGCTGATTTCTGTAACAGGATATGTCAAGTTCAGTAGTTGATAGTCGACCAAAGCTGAAGGAATGGACGACCTGTGCACACGGAAGATATATCAGAAGAACTACATGTGAGCAGTGGTCGTCCTAAGCATATGAAGCAATCGACCAACATTAAAGGAAGAATACATGTGAAGATGAGCAGAGCTGCAGAAGCATGAAGGAGAATATATGAAGAGG
>LTAE01014694.1:0-11134 GCA_001647135.1 Pontederia paniculata | reverse complement strand
GGACTGAATACATTGGAAATCCTACGAAAACATTGATGATAACTTGGGGTCATTCATTTGATGTTCCCCATTACAAAAGTGGGCATGGCCCATGAAAACGGCGATGCACAGGCGGACATGCGGAGCTGTGCACTGACGCATGGCCTGGACGCGGCGCGACGCTGCAGAGCTGCGGAGCGTCGATGTTTCAGCGGGCCACGGAGAGGACCCGTGACACGCGCCCGAGAAAATGGACCAAATCCCATGGGGCCTGACCAAGATGGTCTTGGACGGTTGCAACATCAAAATGGCTTGAAATCATAAGGCGCGCTCGGTGTGCGGCGCAGGAAAACGGAAGGCAGCGTAGCAGCAGCGGAGCGGAAGTTGCTGGGCATGCGTTGACGCGCCCCCAGGAAATCCATGCGCGCTCGGGAAAACATTGATGTCTTCCAGGGACACGGACTAGCGGACTGGACCAATGCAGTGGCAGTTGCAGGCGGTGGTTATGGGTTTTTTAGGAAGATATTGTAAGTCAAAAGGGGCCTTTGACAGCCTTTTGGACAGTTGTAATGGGTAGTTAATGTATGGATGGTTTTTTATAACTACCTTGTAGGCTTTATAAATATGCCTATCAAGTGTTTGACAAAATGCCAGAGAGATCGCAGAAATTGGGACGCGACTTGTATGGGCGGGTTTATGTCTTATTTGTACTTGTGATATATTCATTGCAATAAAATAACTTCCTTTCCCCATATTTGTGTGTTAATTCCGCATGGTCATTGAAGAAACGACTTTGGGCAGAAAACATTAACGTTTTGGACAGGTTTTCAGGCTTTCTTAGTTTCTTGGTGTAAAGCACTAAGGCTGCACGCAGTTAGGAAAATATAAGCGTGTGACAGGATGCTGGGTCGGCAGGTGGGATGGCAGATGTACCATCAGCTCTCGTACCCACTGCTGAGGTTCCCATGTGCTCCTCATGTGTTGCTCCGAGTGTGGGGCGGCAGGGGGCGACAGCTCTAGCTTGGGTTGGATAAGGTGGTGCCGGCGGTGCTTGGACATGGACAATGAAGTGCTCCGTGCCTTGCCGAAGAACAACTGATGGTGGCAGCTTTGACCCAGTCAACGGCATGATTGGTATAGTTACTGTGGACAAATCCGGTGACCCTATCATCGGAATAGCGGCTGATATGAAGCTACCGAAAGGTGCGACAATGGCGGCTATGGTCTCCACGCACATCAAATGCAGGGGAATTCCATTCAGGCTAATGCGGCGGTTGTTTGGCTTCGAAGGAGACACCAGCGTCGCCCCATCCGTTTGCTTCCATGGTCTCCAGGTGATAGAACCTGATGGCAACAGCGGGAGGACTGCCGGAATCTGATGTCCATGCTCGAGTTGTAAGATGTAGAGGTGACTAGAGATCCGTGAGACCTGGAATGATGCGTGCGTACTGACCCATGCCTGATTGCCTCTTTGATAGGGGTGCGTCTGATACGTCATTGGAAACTTCGCCGACCAAGCATGAATGTCGGAATTCTATGTTTTGGTGAATCACAGGAGACCATGAGGCAGCTGCAACTGGCGTCCTGGGTAGGTCAGCGTTAGCAGCAGTTTTTGATTTTGGTGTGGGTATGGCCTTCTTTCCGGCCGGACAATCATGCTGAGGGGCTTGTGCTTGGCAGTCCATTTGACGATGGCCATTCTGGCAGCACCTCAGGCACTTCTCTGGCGCTGAGCAGGCCCTCGCAAAGTGGCTATGTCCACAGAATTTGAAGCAGAAGACCTTGGCTATGTCTCGCCGCTGCCGTCGAGTCTGTTCGTAACCCTGCCAGCCATCCCCTAGCTGGCGTAGCTGTTTCTTCATGTTCAGAGGAGTTTCGAGGGGATTGTTGGAGTTGTCTCATTCTGTTTTTCTTGCTGGCTAATCAAAGATATCCGCTGGCGTCAGATTTCCATCATAATCTCAACTTGAGCTTCTCAGGGTGTAGTGCTATGGCTTTTTGATTTGGTAGAGGCGGTAAGGATAGATATGTGGATGGGGGTAGGTAAAGCTAGGAATGATTGATTTTGGTAATTGTTACTTTGGGGTTTTCTGTGAGGAAAGTTTTGTTGATAGTTTCTCCAATTGGGATTTCCGTTGTCTGGTGCATAGGGATGATTATCTTTTGGTCTTCTATAGCTGTAGGGCACAATTGTTTTGGATTGTTCTTTCTAAAATTCTGGATGTTGACCTTGAATCAGCTGGCAGCTTGCTGTGACATGTTTGTTAGATCCACACAGTACACACTTCATTTGTATTAAAGCAGTTTACTTAGTGATACTATCTAGGTTGAATGTTTAGTTTTTCTACGGTTCTTTGCATAGCCTCACCAATATTTGTTGATGATCTTTTCCAATCCGTGAAAGATGATCCTGAGGTGTATGTTGCGTCTTGTATCTTCTATATTGTTTGTCTTGTGCTGAGGAAAAGTGATTCATGGCCATATCTTCAATTAGCCTATACACTTCATCCACATTTTTTACTTGCAAAGGAACCTCCTGATGTGGCGTCATCCAAACAGACCTTGATGAGAGCATTTTCTCAACAGTTCTTTGTATATTTCCCAATCTTCATACATAGTTATATTGTCTCCTCGTCGAAAACTTGCAATCTGACCCCATAGGTTGCCTATTTTGATTGGATCAACATGTTGGGTAAGAAATGTTGTCACTGGTCCCATCTGGTGATAGATCCTTCCTCCAAAGAATCAAGCCCGAAATAAACAACAATTAGCAGATGCACTGACACATTAATAACAAATTTTAAATCCTTAATACAATACATACGACCGCAAGCGCATGACATTTATCGTAGTATGTAGGGTATTGAATCCACAAGGACCAAATATTGTCTACTAATATTTCTTTTGTGAAATAATTTAAGAAATTTAATAACAAAGGTGCCATCAGATAATAAAACAAGGCAGCTGAAGAACCAAACTTAACTCTATCTCTCTTGTTTGTTTTTTTAATACAAGAGGACAACATAATGTACATAGAAAACAGCTTATCAGATAAAGGAGATGGATCAATAATAGGAATAATCCGAAGCTTGGCTTTCTCTATGAAATTGTTTAAAGTAATAGTTTAGAAATGAATAATAACAGGAGTTGTACGTTAGCAGTTTTTTCACCGAATCACTATCATAGTTGTGATTATACAGCCAAGCTTATGATGTTGATCTTTTTCTTGACTCTAGAACCTCATTGAATATGAAGGTTGGCGATTACTTTTCATATTGCAGTCCTCAGGTTCTCTCAAGAAGCATAAGCACACTTGTTGGAAATCAGCAAAACTGACCCCTCGGCCTCAATACTACTAGCATATCAAACTATCCAAAGACACTGCACAATAGAATATAGAACCACATTGTTGAAGGAAAGTTAACTGCATTGTTTCATTAAGCTTAGATCTGAAATTCTAACTTTTGACAATAACATTCTGAGCTACAACCAACTCCAGAAATGGGAAGTTAGTTGCTTCAATTCATAAAAAACACAAACACTAAGACAAGTTCCATTTGAGCGAATACACTATTACAAAGAACTACCTAGATAAAAAACACTTGGACATTTCAGCAGAAGTCGCACAGTCACCTCTTGGTTCCTCGCTTCTTTCCTCTTTCTCACTTGGTGCTCAGTTCTGCTTAATGCGCTTTCCTTTTCCGTTGGACGTGTGATGTAGAACGAAGAAGCTCATGGGCATTCTGCCTTGTAGTCATTAGTCTTTAGTATTGTGTGCCTTTAGCCCATTAGTTTAGTTTAGGCTATTTGATTAGTTTTCCTTTTAATTAGATTTCCTTTTGTTAGGTTTTCATGTTATGATTATATGGGTGTTTGAAACTCTATAAAAACCCCATATGATTGTATGAGAAGTAATGCTTGAATGAATAAAATTCTGGTTTAGTTTATTTCTCTCTTAAGTGGATAATTTAGTTTAGGTTTAAGTGGATAATTTAGTTGAGGGTTAGGGTTAGTTTACATCAACGTGTCTCCTCTCTCTTCAAAAGAAGGTTCCTCAAGAAATATTTTTGTAGAGCACCGGAAAGGTTGTCATCTTCTCACCAGCTTTTCAGACTTTTGTCCTCTTCTGAGCGGCTGTTCAGCTGTGAACTTCATATCATATGAAGTCCCTTCATTTCCTGGAATTCTGAAACATATCACAGTCACAATGCCACTGGGTCGAAAAAACTTCTTTTTTTTTTCCGTAAATTAGGGAAAAAACATAAACAAATAGAAGGATTGTGAAATGATGCACGTATGGTAAGAATTATGCTCAAGTGCATCTTTGCAGGTCAAAATATTATTCAGGTATCCTCAGTAGTTAGTCATTATTGCTCTGCAAAGTCTTGAAGTGTCACATTTATGTCATCAATAACTGGAGAACTTTTTTACATTTTTATTCGATATCGATCAGTTCACTAATCATTATGTTTTAGTTCTCTAATCTCCTAACTTTTATGCGCTCTTAGGCAGTAAAATTGATAGCTGAAGGAACATCTGCAAAAAGGAAACGTATATATGCCCTCGCACTTAGAGTGTTTGGGAAAGAAATGGAAGCAATTGAATATATGGATTAGGTAATCACTTCTTGAATCTTTTTTGTTTTCTTTTACTTTCTTTAACTAACTACAAGAAATTTTTATCTATGCATAAGATGTTTACAACACATTTGCGGGAGACCAACTTACCTTAGACGTGGAAGCATTTCCACAATGATTATCATTCCATTTTGATTGGCTGAATTTTCGTAGATGCTTCTTAAGACAAACTAAAACCCTTCAAGTCAGACGACCTGAAGAGATAGAGGTTAACTAAAAAGGATTCTATAAGAAACTTTAAGCAATGATATGCCATATGTTGAATTAATTAGCAATGTACTTACTCTTAATAAGGTTTGTCAGATTCATTAAATTCATGTAGCCAACCTCGAGTAACTAAAGGTTGATGGTTTCTTGTTGTTAGATTGAACACAAGTCAACAATCATCTAAATATTTTCTTCATATAGTATCCTCTGAAGTGTTCTTACATATCTACCAGGTCGACGATAGGCTCAGTGATAATATTCTAAAGATTTCATAAGCAACTTGCTTGGCATATGGAATTCAACATCAGTAAGTACATTTGAATTGTGTTATTATTCAGTATGCCATGTGCATCATTGCTCCCTTCATGTACTCATATTTATCTCTTTTTTTTGGAAATTCTGTTCTTGTGTAAAACAATGCGGCCTGTTAGCGTCTTGGAAGCAAATTTGAGAAGGATTCCCAAATGCACAACTTTCATAAGTAGTATTTATTCACATAAGATTGAAGAGCCCACTGCTGCATCAAAAGGGACAAATCATCAAGAACCAGCTCTGCTATTTCACCTAAAAAGAAGCATTCTATCCTTCTGGCATTCATGTACTTGTTTGTTTGTCAAGAATGGAAGATCAGAAGTCCATGCATTGATTTTTCAACCGGTGAAGCTTTACCTTTCTTTTTTTGTTCTTTTTTAAGATATGATGCTCTATTTTTATCCTACACATAACTATCGGTTTTTTTTTCAGGGTTTAATTTTACTCGAGTTCCCTGCATATTATATGCGTGTAGCTAAAAATTTTAGATACCTTAATAATTATCTTATATTTCAGTTCTGTTTATGAGTGAGAAAAAGGGAAAATAGGGTCAAGGGTTAATGCGGACGCCCTTTATTCCTCTACGTATCGCATATAAGAGGAGAGTGATAGGTGCAAACCGTTCTAATGCCGGGTATTCCATTGAATTTTTTTTCTCTATCAGTGGACTGAACTTTGAATGGAAAGACTAAAAGTAGTTTCAAATTCAAATTTTAATATGTTAAGCCTTTACATTATTTTATTAATTTTTGTTCTATACCAAGAAGGCGTTTCTTCTCCCACCGAAAAAAACGGCGTTTCTTCCACGTAGCATGAAGACGAAGCTGCCAACTTTCTCTCTGTTTTCATTAGTACTTGCGTCTGCCTACAAATGTCAGTTAGCTCTCTTTGTATTATTTCCAGAAGCAACCCAAAGGAATCACTTGCTTGTTCCATTTGTTACTGCACTGCAATTTGGATTGTCACAAGCCCCACTCTGCGCAGTCCTTGTTTCCCAATGCGATGTAAAAGTTGACATGCCCATGAAACAAATTCTGTTGAAAGGATATTCTCAGCTGAAGACCTTTCCGCAATTTGAGATTCTTCAGCTAAAATGGCAGTCAGCACATTCCTCCAACTGCAGTGGCAGCACTCTTATGCACTTTTGACTGAACAGATCAGAAACAAGCAAAATCAGCTTTAATAAGAGTTGCATAAGATATATTTTATGCTTTAACAAGATCAAACACTAATTTATATTTTATGTCTTATTAAAGCATAGAATATAAATTATTGTGGAGCATCATTGATTTTCATATTGTGTTTTATCTTATCATTAATATTAAAATTATTGTGTTTTAAATTGTTCCACACAATCTTTGCAATGCCCCGCGAACACGTCCCACACTTGCACGAATCGATATCTGACACGCGTCGAGGTGGTTCATGAGGTGCCACAGTGACACATACATCATAAGCAGCGGAAACATATTCAATTTCAACATTAAAATTGATCCCTGATCATATAAAACATAATGTTAACTTAAATATTTTAAGTTACATTAAAAGTTCTTGGCTTAAACATAGTCTTGAGCCACATAGCTCGATACATGGAAAATAGAAAATATGCCTACTAATTAGCCATACATGAGATTAGACTTAATAGCATATGCCATGTGCAACTTTTTTGGTCATGAGCAGTGTCACCATCATAACTAACCATGTCTACCTGCACCTGTAGGATCCAATACAGGGGACATAATCCCATAAGTTTTCGCCCAGTATGTAGAGCCATAAACATTAGCAATAAAATCCTTTCATATGCATATTTAACATAATCATAAATCAGCATAATTTTTATGCATCAATAATCATATAACATGTAGGATCCATGAATAAACATAAGGTTCCATGAACCGTAATTCATAAAAGTCGTTATATCTTTGACTTTAGCCATTTTTATAATCATAATCATATCTAACATGAACACTCAATTACATTATGCTTCCTAATATTTCATATCAATAACATATAGTGTACATGCTAGACATTAGCTTACTTGTTGTCATTCGATAATCGAAAGTTCGCCTTATGACTTCCTTGAGCCGTCCCCACATAGCCGTCCCCATATGAAGTCGTCCCTATTTCATGATGAGCCTTGCTCATTTCATAGCCATAAGGATCATTGATCCTTTCATATACATGTGGTTCCTTGAACTATTTATCCATCAATTATCAATTGATAATCCGAGGTTTATTTCAATCATTTATCATGAGCCTTTACATGTGCTGGAGAATTGGGGTAAATTTGGTCGGTCATAAATGGTTAACTAATCCCCCATCCCGACAAGCACCCAATGCATAAACTCCAACATGTTCATTTCATACAATCATACATCAATACATTCAATTTTAACCTATTACGGCTAAACATGAAATGCATGACCTAGATTATCAATCAATAGACTCAACTAAAGAAAATAGTAATATTTTGTCAATTCTGGAGTCAGGTCGGTTGAACCTAACACCCAGATCGGTTGAACCTGCCTCCCTTTGGCAGTTTCACTTTTGAGGTAATTTTGGTTAGGCTATAGTTGACAAAAAATTGTGTATGGTATATCAAAAAGTAGGTATCGAAGTTTAGTTTCTATAGGAATCAATTTCATCTCATTCTGAGTTCTATTATGAGAGATATCCCCAAAATAACCAAGCACTATCTATCCTGAGTCATACTATGGTCATTTTGTAAAATACATAATAGATTGTGTACCTATGATTTTTTTAAGTTGTCGATATCGTTCAATACATCATTCAATTGGGGTTCAATACAATAGCATGCTCATATATTTGATCATCTAATGGACATCATAACATCATTTAACTCTAGCATATGAAATCCATAATTTCAGAAGTTAAAACATACTTTAGGGCTTTATATAAACATAATATTTTGCTGCCCTAAGTTGCATATTCATACTTTTAATTATAAATTATACTATTATCATGCTTGAACAGTCATAAAACCACATTGGCACAAGGTCAATATGAGGATATCTCTACATACCTCTTTTGCCCTAATTTTTCTCTTGCAATTGTCTCCTTCCTTCTCTTCTTCCTTCCCAAGCCCTAGCAACCCCTTCCTCTTAGTTCCTGGATCAATCCCTCTTCTTCTCCTAGCTGATTTGCTTCTGAAAATTAAGATGATTGAGCTCAATTTTGGATTGCACCTTGGCTGAGTTTCCAAGAGGATGACCTTGAAGAAATGGAGGAAAGAGAAGATAAAAATCTGGTTAAGGCTTTTATATGGGTACATAGTGGGTCTTTAGTGCTTTGGGAGGTCCAATAGGGGTTTGACATGTGTCTAAATGTCCCCCACTTCTTCTTATTTTCTATTTCTCTTTTAACTTATGGGCATGTATTACATTCTACTTCCCTTAAAAGAAAATTCGTCTTCGAATTTAAATCAATATAATCGCTTACTAAATATGTGTGGGAATTGAGCTCTCATTTTCTCTTCCAATTCACATATACCTTCTTCATCTTGATGATACTTTCATGCAATCTTCATCACCGGCACAACCTTGTTATGAAAACAATGTTCATGATATTCTAAAATTCATATCGGATACTCTTCATATGCCAAATCTCTCTTTAGGTTGGGTTCTTCAATAATCCATACATGTGAACTATCATAGTTATATTTTCATAGCATCGACACATGTAACACATTATGAATCCGAGCATAAGATGGCGGCAATGCTAATCTATATGCTCCTTCGCCAACTTTCTTCAATATCTCAAATGGTCCAATCTACCTTGGACTCAATTTTTTTCTTTCGACTAAACCACATAACTCCTTTGTTGGTGAAGTTTTTAGCACTACCTCATTCCCAACCTTATAGATTTGTTCTTTTATGCCCTTATCCACATAGCTTTTTGTCGGTCTTGGGCTAGCTGCTCGCATTTTTTCCTTAATTATATCCACTCTTTCGGCAACATTCATTACAATTTCAGGTCCAATGAGTTTCCTTTTTCCAACTTCAGTCCAACATATAGAAGATCTACATGGTCATCCATGTAGTGCTTAATAAGGAGTCATTCTCGTGCCGCGCTAGTCTAACCTTAAAGCCATTTTATAAGATCGTTAACTTAACTTGTGCTCTTCACTCTTTTGCACATACATTTTTAAATGCACTTCATAATTTTTAGTAATATGCTCATACAACTTTTGGTTCATAACCAAAATTATTTATTGCTTCTTATGACTTGATCATTATCGTCCTTTATGGATACTCCATTCACAATTTATCCTAAATGTTTGTATCTGCACTCTACATCCTCAAATTTGATCAACAAAATTTGTATAATCCTTATAATTTATTCTTTCCATGCCAACACTTCAATTACAATATTATATTGGAGTGAACATATTAATTTATCACTCTAAATAAGATATTTCATCACCATATGATTTCATCTAAACTCCATAAGAAAATCACTATTGTCAAAGCTTTAGTCACTTCTCTAATATCAACAATACAATATATATTTTCATAACTCAGTCATTTTTTTTAACTAATATTTTCATTCTCTATTGGGATTTTGATCATAACAATAAATCCTCATAAAAGCTTATCTCGACTTCAATCAACCATATTTAGAATATATTATCCACAATTTCCTCAACTATATACAACAAGTTTAATCATAAGATATCATTTTCGTCAAATATGATATTTGAGATTTTTTTCATAAAGATGTTTCATCACATCTAATTGTAAATACATATTATTTGTATTTATAGATCTATTAGATCCAACTGTGTGTCATAATGCCAATCATTATATTTAATCCATCAAAATTATTATTCGTAGAACTCTATTCATAAGAGACTTAGTCACTTGCTTTCAATATATCATTCATAATCATCATTTTGACTCCATAAACATTTTCATTGATATGTTCATAACATTTTCTAACTTTTTCAATTTCTATAATTTCACAATGTTATAATAATTAACAATCAAAATAAATCTTTTCATCATATGTGCAATAAATATGCTCATGTATCATTCTCATTTGCACCACAATTCGTAATACCTATCATCTACTCATTCATACTAATTCATATCATTTTCTTTTGTTTTAATGACTTATCTCATTGTACGCGTTTGTCAAGGTAGGATGCATTTGCCATAATAATCCTTACTTAACCATCATCCAATATTTTTCAATAATCAATATTAATCAAATTACACGACAAATAACATCTTCATTCAATTATTATTTTTTTTCTTTTTGGATGTAACATTGAATTTCCACTATAGATAACTCCTATCATTATCCCTTACTTGTTGTCAAGTACACACTTTTTTTTTCTTTTCTTGTCATTCCAAGAAGACTTTCATCAATTCCATTGTCATTCATTTCAATTTTCATCCACAATGTATGATCAATTTCTAAGTCCATCATATAATTACATTTATTCCTTTTTCTGACCACCTGATATCACTTTACTCATCAATTTCTACTATTCACATTTTCATTCTTTTGAAATCAAGATTTAAGCATTGTTCTTATTGAGAATTAACACTTAATAAATTTCAAAATCCATGAGATTTGAAACTATATTCTCTTGATATCAAGTATGTCATAACTCTCCAACTTTCGCACATCAATCATTGTCATCTATGTGGAGATATTAAAGTAACACTTCTTTTTTCTGTTGAATCTAGGATCCCGAGAGTGTTTTGATGATCACAAATTTGTAAGGGAACTTAGTCTATACTGATGAACTTGTTGAGCTGATTTCTGTAACAGGATGTATTCAAGTTCAGAGTTGATAGGTCGACCAACGCTGAAGGAATGGACGACCTGTGCACACAGAAGATACATCAGAAGAACTACATGTGTGCAGTGGTCGTCCTAAGTATATGAAGCGGTCGACCAATATTAAAGGAGGAATATATATATGGAGGCGAGGAGAAGGATGACCGATCGATCAAATATGAAGGAAGGAC